>CAKLIZ010000788.1:0-21585 GCA_922035795.1 Oreochromis mossambicus | reverse complement strand
CAAAAAACAAACCAAAAACCAGCAATAAACAACTTAAACATAAAAAACCACAAAGAAAGAACAATACAGTATCCACATCTGAACCAAAGAGTAAAACAGTGAAATGTGGATTATCAAATATTAGGTCTCTCTCCTCCAAGTCTCTGTTAGTACATGACTTAATAATTGATCAACAAATCGATTTACTCTGCCTTACAGAAACCTGGTTGCAGCCGGATGAGTATGTTAGTTTAAATGAATCAACACCCCCGAGTCATTCTAACTACCAGAAACCTCGAAGCACAGGCCGAGGGGGCGGTGTGGCAGCTATTTTTCACACCAGCCTATTAATTAACGAAAGACCAAGACAGACTTTTAATTCATTTGAAAGCCTGATGCTTAACCTTGTCCACCCCAGCTGTAAAACTCAGAAACCAGTCTTACTTGTTATCATCTATCGTCCACCTGGGCCTTACACAGAGTTTCTCTCTGATTTCTCAGACTTTTTATCTGATTTAGTGCTCAGCTCAGATAAAATAATTATTGTGGGTGATTTTAACATCCATGTAGATGCTAAAAATGACAGCCTCAACATTGCATTTAATCTGTTATTAGACTCAATTGGCTTCTCTCAAAATGTAAAAGAACCCACCCACCACTTTAATCACACTCTAGATCTTGTTTTAACATATGGCATAGAAACTGAACATTTAACAGTGTTTCCTGAAAACCCTCTGCTGTCTAATCATTTCCTGATAACATTTACATTTACAATAATTGATTACACAGCAGTGGAGAGTAGACTTTATCAAAGTAGATGTCTTTCTGAAAGTGCTGTAACTAAGTTTAAGAATATAATCCACCCACTGTTATCATCTTCAATGCCCTGTACCAACATAGAGCAGAGCAGCTATCTGAACGCTACTCCAACAGAGGTTGATTATCTTGTTAATAATTTTACCTTCTCACTACGTACGACTCTGGATACTGTAGCTCCTGTGAAAACTAAGGCCTCAAATCCAAAGTCCCTGACTCCGTGGTATAATTCTCAAACACGTAGCCTAAAGCAGATAACTCGTAAGCTGGAGAGGAAATGGCGTGTCACAAATTTAGAGGATCATCATTTAGCCTGGAGAAATAGTTTGCTGCTTTATAAGAAAGCCCTCCGCAAAGCCAGAACATCTTACTATTCGTCACTGATCGAAGAAAATAAGAACAACCCCAGGTTTCTCTTCAGCACTGTAGCCAGGCTGACAAAAAGTCAGAGCTCTACTGAGCCAACCATCCCTTTAACGTTAACTAGTAATGACTTCATGAACTTCTTCACAAATAAAATTTTTATCATTAGAGAAAAAATTACCAATAATCATCCCACAGATGTAATATTATCTACAGCTACTCTCAGTACCATCAATGTTAAGTTAGACTCTTTTTCTCCAATTGATCTTTCTGAGTTAACTTCAATAATTACTTCCTCCAAACCATCAACGTGTCTTTTAGACCCCATTCCTACAAAACTGCTCAAAGAAGTCCTGCCATTAATTAATGCTTCAATCTTAAATATGATCAACCTATCTCTAATAATCGGCTATGTACCACAGGCCTTCAAGGTGGCTGTAGTTAAACCTTTACTCAAAAAGCCATCTCTAGACCCAGCTGTCTTAGCTAATTATAGGCCAATCTCCAACCTTCCTTTCATATCAAAAATCCTTGAAAGAGTAGTTGTCAAACAGCTAACTGATCATCTGCAGAGGAATGGCTTATTTGAAGCGTTTCAGTCAGGTTTCAGAGCTCAGCACAGCACAGAAACAGCTTTAGTGAAGGTTACAAATGATCTTCTTATGGCCTCTGACAGTGGACTCATCTCTGTGCTTGTCCTGCTAGACCTTAGTGCTGCGTTCGATACTGTTGACCATAATATCCTATTAGAGCGATTAGAACATGCTGTAGGTATTACAGGTACTGCACTGCAGTGGTTTGTATCATATCTATCTAATAGACTCCAATTTGTACATGTAAATGGAGAGTCCTCTTCAGACACTAAGGTCAATTATGGTGTTCCACAGGGTTCAGTGCTAGGACCAATTCTATTTACATTATACATGCTTCCCTTAGGCACCATCATTAGAAG
The DNA here is from genome assembly GCA_922035795.1 of Oreochromis mossambicus. Taxonomy (NCBI): domain Eukaryota; kingdom Metazoa; phylum Chordata; class Actinopteri; order Cichliformes; family Cichlidae; genus Oreochromis; species Oreochromis mossambicus. The sequence goes on along the minus strand of CAKLIZ010000788.1, from coordinate 19,475 downwards.
ACATAGCATAAATTTTCACTGCTATGCAGATGACACGCAGCTCTATCTATCCATGAAGCCAGGTAACACACACCAATTAGTTAAACTGCAGGAATGTCTTAAAGACATAAAGACCTGGATGGCCGCTAACTTTCTGCTTCTTAATTCAGATAAAACTGAGGTTATTGTACTCGGCCCTGAAAATCTTAGAAATATGGTATCTAAGCAGATTCTTACTCTGGATGGCATTACCTTGGCCTCCAGTAACACTGTGAGAAACCTTGGAGTCATTTTTGACCAGGGCATGTCCTTCAACGCACATATTAAACAAATATGTAAGACTGCTTTCTTCCATTTGCGCAACATCTCTAAAATTAGAAATATCCTGTCTCAGAGTGATGCTGAAAAACTAGTTCATGCATTTATTACTTCCAGGCTGGACTACTGTAATTCACTATTATCAGGATGTCCTAAAAACTCGCTGAAAAGCCTTCAGCTAATCCAAAATGCTGCAGCAAGAGTACTGACAGGGACTAGAAAGAGAGAGCATATTTCTCCTGTTTTGGCTTCCCTTCATTGGCTTCCTGTTAAATCCAGAATTGAATTCAAAATCCTGCTCCTCACATACAAGGTCTTAAATAATCAGGCCCCATCTTATCTTAATGACCTTGTAGTACCATATCACCCTATTAGAGCACTTCGCTCTTGCACTGCAGGCCTACTTGTTGTTCCTAGAGTATTTAAAAGTAGAATGGGAGGCAGAGCCTTCAGTTTTCAGGCCCCTCTTCTGTGGAACCAACTTCCAGTTTGGATTCGGGAGACAGACACTATCTCTACTTTCAAGATTAGGCTTAAAACTTTCCTTTTTGCTAAAGCATATAGTTAGGGCTGGACCAGGTGACCCTGAATCCTCCCTTAGTTATGCTGCAATAGACGTAGGCTGCCGGGGATTCCCATGATGCATTGAGTTTTTCCCTTCCAGTCACCTTTCTCACTCACTATGTGCTAATAGACCTCTCTGCATCGAATCATATCTGTTATTAATCTCTGTCTCTCTTCCACAGCATGTCTTTCATCCTGTTTTCCTTCTTTCACCCCAACCGGTCGCAGCAGATGGCCGCCCCTCCCTGAGCCTGGTTCTGCCGGAGGTTTCTTCCTGTTAAAAGGGAGTTTTTCCTTCCCACTGTCGCCAAAGTGCTTGCTCATAGGGGGTCATATGATTGTTAGGTTTTTCTCTGTATTTATTATTGTGCTATCTACTGTACAATATAAAGCGCCTTGAGGCGACTTTTGTTGTGATTTGGCGCTATATAAATAAAATTGAATTGAATTGAATTGAATAGTGTTGATGTATGTGTGTTCTAAGGTGCATTTAAAACCCAGGAGGGCATGGAGCTACCTGCCAGAGCAGCAGGTAGGCGTATAGCACCTCCTGCTAGCCCTCAATGTCTACGTGTATTTAAAATTGAGAGGTGGGCAGCGACGCCAGGGGTGAGGTGTACACCCTGATGGTGATTGGAATCCGTGTAGCGTGCCCACCCCCAAGATCCTATATGTATGTGTAATGAGAGTGTGAGTAATGTGAATGTCTAAGTTGTGGGATAAAATTGGGGCAGAGGCAGCCAGAAGGGGACGGGGGGGGGATGTCTCCTCTGCACCCTGGTGACACACCCGCACCCCAAGGCCCTGCATGTGTGGGTGATTGTGGTGGAGCGGGAAGAGGGAGACAGCTGGAGATGGGGAGGGAAGGAAGGGAGGGGCAAGTGACCCCTCCCTGGGGTCAGCTCCCCCGCTGACCCCAGTAGGCACCCCCATACTCTGCAACCCGCCAGGGAAAGGGGGGCCCAGGCCCATCCAGACCGGGACCCAGTGCAGCAGCGCCGCCCAGCCCCACAGAGCCCGGGACAGTCCACCTGACCCCACCACAGAGAAAACTGCACCCACCCCATCATCCACTCATCTTCCAGACTACACAAGACAATAGACGCCCAGGCTGAGATCTTCCTCCACCTCTCCTGTATCTCCCCCTCCTGCAGAGAGGGGGAGATACAGGATGTTTGTATGTTCAGTTCCTGAAGAGAGGAAGGCTCCCGCAGGATGTGACAACCTCCCCCACCAGTTGAAGAGCCCCCCAGGTGGTTCGATGCACAGGCGGCACCCTGCGCCAGGACTGGGCCCCCATACACCCACCCGCCCACAACCCCGGCAACACACCAACCAGGACCCAAGCCCCTGAGGCTTGGCCAGGGCCCCAGCCCAGAGACGGAGTGCCCCCAGGACCTCACGCCCATCCCGGACCCATCCAGGGGCAGCCAGGCTACCAGGTCAGTAACCCACGTCACTCAGCACAGACCCTCCCCTAGCCCTGCTGCACGCAGCCACGAGGAAACCGTCACCTAAGAGCCAACAGAGCCCCTAATTGGCCATGACCGCTACCCCGGGTTGAGCCCCCCAAGGAAGATGCTCCCGGGGAACCCCCCGATGCCCTAAGCCTGTCCCTACCCCCACACCAATCACAACAGTGAAGGTGGGACCAAACTAAGACCCCCCACCCCCACTAGGTGATGGAGCTGATCAAAGGAGCCCAGAGCAATTGATCTGATGTGGTGGCAGAGGCTGTATCAAGACTAATGTGATCTAATAGATAATTTCTATATTGGTTAGAATTAAGATTATTTTTATTTTTCCAGTTCATGAGGACTGTTTTCTTGGCTATGCATAGGGCACTGAAAACCATATGGGCTATATTCTTTTCCGGAGTGACATTATCTAAGCTGCCCAACAAACATACTAAAGGGGAAGTTGGAATGTTACATTTCAGACACTTTGATAAGTCTTCACATATCTCGCGCCAAAACTTCTGAACTGGTGGACAGAACCAAAGTGCGTGGATATAATTGTTCGGTGAGTTGGTTTGGCAGTGTGAGCAGTTGTTGGTAGACGTAAAGCCCATCTTGAACATCCGATGACCTGTATAGTGCACTCTATGTAGTATTTTGTATTGAATTAATTGAAGACTCCGGTTTCTAATTACATGAAAGGTTTTTAAGCAAATCTGAGACCAGAAGTTTTGGTCAAAGTTAACTGATAAATCCGCTTCCCATTTTGCAATAGGAAGTGATATTGATTCATCTGTTTTAGAAAGCATTCTGTATATTTTGGATAGTAATTTGGGGTTTTAAGAGTAAGAAATTGAACCACACTTGGTGGTGTTTGTAGTTCAACTTGACCCGGTTTAAATCTCTTTTTTACTATGGATTTAATTTGTTGATATTCTAAAAATCTTTTCTTGTTGATCCCATATTGTGTAACTAGTCTGTCAAATGAAATAAATTCTGTTCCTTCTAGTATATGTTCTAAATATTTGATTCCTTTACTACTCCAATCTGAAAAGTTTATCATATTATTGTTTTGTAATATGTCAGGGTTGTTCCAGATAGGTGTACGTTTGCATGGGATTAATGAAGACTCAGTCAACTTCAGAAACTCCCACCATGCTGTCAGAGAGGAGCTGATGTTGATGCTTTTGAAGCATTCATGTCGTTGGATGTTTGAGCTGATAAATGGTAGATCTGAAATCTCTAGATTATTGCAAAGTGCTTGTTCTACATCTAGCCAAGGTTCATCTAAGAGGGTATGTTTTTGCCATCCTGAGATAAACTGAAGCCTGTTGGCTAAGAAGTAGTGCTGAAAGTTAGGTAGTTCTAATCCTCCTTTCTCCTTGGTCTTTTGTAGTGTTTTTAAGCTTATACGTGGGGGCTTATTTTTCCAAAGGAATTTGGACATATATGAATCTAGAGATCTGAACCAATCTTGCGGCGGTTTAGTTGGGATCATTGAGAATAAATAATTTATTTTTGGTAATACCATCATTTTTATAGCAGCAACCCTTCCCATGAGTGATATGGGTAGACATTTCCATCTAGCCAGATCACCTTCTACTTTCTTTAAAAGTGGGATATGGTTTAATTTAGTTAGATCTGCAAGCTTGGGAGAAACATTAATACCTAAATATTTTATATTTCCCGATTGCAGTGGAGTAGAAGAGGAATTATGGAAGGAGCAATTAATCGGAAGGACTGTAGATTTTGACCAGTTAATTGAGTAATCTGATATTTTTGCAAAAGAGTTTATCAGTTCAATCACCCCAGAGATATTGGTTTGTGAATTTTGGAGAAAGAGTAACACATCATCCGCATAAAGGCTGATTTTATGTTCCACGTTCTTGCATTTTATGCCCTTAATTACTGAATTCTGTCTAATTGCTGCTGCTAGTGGTTCGATAAAAATTGCAAACAGTGAAGGGGAGAGTGGGCATCCCTGCCTGGTGCCCCTCAGGAGACAGAAGCTGGAGGATGTCTGGTCATTTGTTCTGACACAAGCTGTTGGGGAATTATATAATATTTTTAACCAGTTGATGAAAGAAGATCCAAAACCAAATTTATGTAAAGTTGCAAATAGAAATTTCCAGTTAACTCTGTCAAACGCTTTTTCTGCATCTAAAGAAAATATTGTAGTTTCAAGATTTTTACTGTATGAGTAGTCTATCAAATTAAGTAATCTACGTGTCTTAGTTGATGAGTGCCTACCTTTTATGAAACCAGTTTGGTCAGGATGAATTAAGAGGGGGGTTATTTTCTCTAGTCTCTTCGAGAGAGCTTTGCAGATTATTAGGTCTACATTTATAAGGGATATTGGACGATAGCTTGAGGGATATACAGGGTCTTTGCCTGGTTTTAGCAGGAGATAAATGTTTGCAGAATTCATATTTGATGGAAGTCTGCCATTTTCTTTGATTTCCAACAACGGTCTGTAAAAAACTGGTGCTAGAATCGTCCAGAATTCTTTGTAGAATTCTGCAGGAAAGCCGTCTGGACCTGGAGCCTTATTATTGGGCATACTTATCAGGGCTTCCTGGAGTTCACCTGATGTCAGTGGCGAATCCAATGCCATTGCTTGAGTGTCTAATAATTTTGGGAGAGTTATGTTGTCTAAAAACTGATCAATTTCCTTTTTAGATGGGTTTATTTGTGGTGAATACAACGTTTTATAGAAATCCCTGAAAATGTTGTTTATTTGTTTCGGTTCATATATTGTGTTCCCAGATGAATCTTGAACAGCACATACAGTTGTTTTTTTCTTTATTTATTTTTAGCTGGTTTACTAGAAATTGACCGGATTTATTACTATGTTCATAATTTTGTAAGCGTAGTCTTTGTACTAAGAATTTTGTTTTTTTATCAATTATCTCATTTAATTCTAGTTTTGTTTTGCGTATTTTGTTCAGTGTTTCCTGATCTTGGTGGGACGCGTAGGCTTCTTCTAGTGATTTGATGGTTTTTTCTAATTCCTGAATATTTTTGTTTTCTTTTTTCTTTTTATGTGATGAGAAAGAAATTATTTTACCTCTCATCACAGCTTTCCCTGCTTCCCATAAAACAGAAGCTGATGTTCCGGGAGTGTCATTAAAGTCTAAATATGAAGTCCATTCTTTTTTAAAATATTTAATAAAGTCTTCATCTTTAAGCAGTGATGTATTAAATCTCCAGTTTTTACTTGGCGTAGTATTATTCTTGTGCATTAGTGTTAAAGATACAGGAGCATGATCGCTGACAGCTATAGGGTGAATCTCAGTGTCTGAAATGTCACTCAGCAGTGAGCTGCTGACCAAAAAATAATCCAGACGAGAGTAGGAGTGATGAACATGTGAGAAAAAAGTATATTCCTTACTGGTGGGGTGAAGGGAGCGCCATGCATCGCAAAGACCAAAGTCACTCATATACTGTTTGATTATATTTGTGGACTGCCAATTACGCTGAGTTCCTGCTGTATTGAGCCTATCCATTTCTTCATTTAGTCCAAGGTTGAGGTCGCCTCCAAGAACAAGTGTGCCATCTAAGTGTTCAGAGAGTGCACTGAAAAAACTGTGAAAGAATGAGGGGTCATCAACATTTGGACCATATACACTTACAATACATAGCTTTTTATCAAGTATAGATAGTTTAATGATTAAGAATCTGCCCTCTGGGTCTATAACTGTATCAAGTACTGTGAAATTAATTTTTTTATGGATTAAAATCGCTACTCCCCTTTGTCTAGAATTATAACAAGCTGAGAACACATTAGGAAACTCAGGTGTTTTAAGTTCATTCGAACCTCTAAGAGGTCTGTGGGTCTCTTGTAAAAGGACAACATCTGCCTGTAGTTTTTTGAGTTGGTTAAATATTTTTAACCTCTTTTCTCTGGAGCCAGCTCCATTTACATTCCATGTAACGAATCTTAGTGCACCCATAGATGTCTGTGTATAACTAGGGGTGTATGCTGTGTGTGTCGCTTAGACAGGTGGAGAGAATACATCACTTGTTCATAAATAAAGAGAAGGAGAGAGAGAAAAAATGTGTGATGAGATGCTCCCTGAGTCTGACTATGTGTGTGCATATTTACTAATATGAGTACGCTTGGCTTAAGTGTGTGTATCCTATACGACTGTGTGCGCTGTCTGACTGATGTAAATGTGCTGCCGTTGAGCGCATGACTGTGCGTGATCGTGCTGTGCGTATGTGTCGAAGTAAAGGATGTTGTTTGTGGATGAGTGTGGAAGCAGGTGATCGAAGCAGTGAAAGAAAGAAAGAAGAAAGAAAGAAACCAAGGACAAGTGTGAGCAGCATAAAAACAAGAAGGGGAAAAGGAGAGAAGAAAAAAACAAGAAGAGAAAAAAAAAAGAAAAAAAACCCGGAAACATTCCAATCAAACCATTGACGGAGAGTGACGGTGTTAATACTGCTATGATATCACACTTAAGATGCGATTTGATACTAGTAAGTTAAACAGATGTTAATGCAAGTTAGTGTGAGTGGATGGGGAAAGGGTGTAGCGGATTCTTATCTGGTGTGAAGTTAATACAGCCACGGAGTGATGTCGGGGTCGCGGTGGAGCTGTCCGTCCACGTACAGCCGGTCCACAGCGATGACAGCGCGGGAGCCCTTCTGGATGAAGCCGCGTCGGATTGGGAAGAGGACCCTGCGTCGTTCCAGGATCTCTTTGGGGAACTGGTCGTTCACGCTGAAGTCCGTTCCTTTTAATTCCCTGCCGCGGCTTTTCACATGTTCCTTTTGTTTGAAGTGGCCGAATTTGGCCACGATAGGACGTGGTCTCCCGGCCGCAGCCCGCATCCGGCCGATGCTATCGAAGACGATGTTCTTCACCATGTCCTCCGGCAGCTTCAGGTGGGTTTTGATGAAACTTTTTACCGTGGTCTCCACGTCCTCTCCAGCGGCTTCTGGAATACCAGAAAAAACCAGATTATCACGCATGCTACGAGCTTGTAGATCAATAACTGTTTCTTTTATTTTTTTATTTTCTCTATTGAGCTGGGTAACATTTTCTGTGAGACATTTCACCGACTCCCTTAGCGTGGCATTTTCAGCAGCGAGCGCTTCCACCTGCTGCTGGCTGAACTCCAGGGATTCTCGCAAGCATTTAAATTCCCGGTGAAGAATCTCCACCAAGGACAGCCTTGCGTCGAAGCTGGACAATCGCTTGTCGATTGACTCCAGTATGTCGGCAATATCTTTGCCGGCTGGCGATGTTGTGCCGGGGGAATCTGCCGGGCGAAGTGACTGAAGAAGTCACTTGGATGAGTGACGAAACGTTTCTCCCACAAAACGCTACGTCCAGATGAACAGATTCAACTTTTGGAGTAGTACCATAATCTAACCCCAGTCAATAGAACAGAGGTTTTACTCAAAGCAAACATCAGCAACCCAAAATCAACATCCCCAGATTTAAGTCTCCCACTTGTCCTGCTTATGGCAAAAGCAAAACAAAGCATCCCCTTTCTTTTCCTCACATGGTAAATTGTCTGTCTACATTTATTCATCCCCACCTTAGTCCAGTCACTCACATTCACTCACACGCATCCACACGAGATATTTGCTGATATGGGGCCTTCCACGCAAATAATGAAATGCTCCACATCACCAAAACGAGCTCATTCGTTTGTTTTATTTCGTTTTCCTTTTTAGGAAAATAGTTCTCCATACGTTTGACTGGATTGAATCGCTACAATCCTTTTAGACAGAGACTCACAACCAATCAGGTCTCCACCGGTAGACTCCTCCGCCGCCAATTATGATCTGGAAAGCCCACCTTATGATCGTACTCGGTAATTTTGTCAGCGCCGTTAGTCCACTCTCTTTCAGGCCTGCTTAGAACAAAAATGAAAAAAAGAGAGCTGATTATTAGCTCATCAAAGTACAAAACAAAATCACCTGACAGGTTTTTTCTGAGTGCACCACTACAAAAATTTTTGGGCCCCTCTCAGACATATCCATATTTAATCAAACTCCCTCTCTTGAAATAGAAACAACAGCCTCAAAAATCTGAAACAATCTCAAAGTTCACCCGTTCACTGCACTGAAAACCTCGTCAAAAGCTGCACCGTTTTCCACACAACAATGATCCCACTTTACAACAACATATCCTCACCAAATTACAAATTTCCTGTCCAAATCTGCACCTCTGAACAATCCTGACCACCGTAATCAATTATCCTGTTACTTTACCATTATATTTGTCGCACAACTGAAAGTCTCAGACACACAGACACACAGGAAGTGTCTTCGTCACCACTCACTCCAGCTAATTTGCATACTGATCCATATCTTAACAAGTTAACTTGACAAGAGAAATGCCTGTTTAAACCTTAACACATTCCTTAATCATTTTCATTTTCTCTCTATAATAATCACTGGTTTTGATCACTCAGTACGAGAGCACTCCTAAGGCACTCTTTTAGACTACTTTAATCCCTTTTCTTTTGTTTTTTCCATAACTCTCTCCCCTGTCATATAACCCCTTTGAGTCAACTTCAACCTCAAGCTTTAAGTCTATTTTATTAAACATTCACACCATTCTCTCACTCATACAATTAGCAAGCTGATCTTCATTGCGTATGCTTATGTTCTTAGCCAGGTTTAATCAATGTCTATGCATTAATCTTCACGAGCTTGTCTTTGTAAGGTTAATGCATTCTCTGTTTGTGTGTGTTATTTTTGCATCTATGGCTTCGCAGTCTCTCAGACACCTTCCCAATTCTCCAGTTAAACAGTCAGTTTTCTCCTTCCCCGAATTACTAGCCCAAACCTTTTGATTTCCCACCTTAAATAACAGCCCTCCTGGTCTTCAGCCAGGTGTTAGGGCTTGCTTTTCAGGTTCATGGACACATCATGCTGTGAACAATTCAACCAGAAGCTTGCCTTAACTTATCCATTGATGTTAACCTATAATTTCCTTCCGACTGCTGCATCTGGAGAATTGGTCCAAGTCTGCTTTGCTCCTGAAAATAACAAAACTAAGACATTTTCATTATTATCACGAGTGGTTAAACGACCCACTTCTCTCTCTTTCCTGTCACAAATACCAATTATGTCATGTTTATGTCATGAATATGACTATAAGCGTGTTCTTCCTCGTTACATTTCATGTTAATTGAGTGTAAGCTGTTTTCTTCGTTGCATGCCATGTGATCATCTTAATGAAGTGTAAGCTGCATCTTCATTGCATCCTATATTGTGCTCTTCATTGCATTTTTATGTATTCATATTTAATTTATGCATCTTTTCACTGAGCTTTAGATTCAAACTATCTCACTTCTGATTCGTTTCAAAAATAATCTCACATGTAACAATTTGTGTATGTGTGTTTTCAATTTGTGTTTCCCTCTTTTAAACGTGATATGGTGGACATCCCTAAACAATCATGAGTTCCGGCTTCAATTTTCAATCCAATTCTACCCTGTATTCTCTCAGTCAAACTCGTGCTGCTTCACCTCTCACTGGTCCTTTTCCTTCACAGTGTCCTGTGTAGCCTTCAAATCTCCAGCAAACACAGTTTGTTCCTTCTCTTTTTCTTCTCCATTCTTCTTTTCAGTCTTCTCTTCCAAGATTACTCCAAGCATGGCAAATATGACACTCAATGTCCAGTGCTCTTCCACAATTCTTTATCCCACTGTTCAACTGCCCAGCCTGTAATTCACAGCACATGTTACAGCTTTGCTTTTCTTATGTGCTTCTGCTGGTCGTCAGTCGTCATCAGTGTTAATGGATCAGTGGCACTGTCGTTTGCCTGCTGTATTCGAGTCCACGATGTTCTGTCGGTCTTCATCAGGAGATTGACTGTCCTTTGAACTTCTTCTCAGTTTCGGGACAAAATGACAGGTGAAGCTGTAAAATTTCAGCCAAAGATTGGCTTATTTTCCCAATTGTTTCTCTATCCTTTTTGCCGGTTACTCAAAGTTCCATGTTGAGCGAAGTCCACCTGTATTGGCACACTAAAGCATAGAATTAATATTCTTTTCATTTCTTTTTCTTAAAACCTCCATTTGCTTCATCTCCCAAGGGTTTAACTCGTCTGTCTCTCTTCTCTGGGTGCGTCACTCGTCACAGTGAGTTTCCCTTTTATGGGCATGCAAAGTTCCTGTTCACTATTTCCTGTCACACACCACAGGCACACATATTTCCTGTTTCTGCAGACTCTGTCTCTCTTTGAATTTCACAGTCTACAAACAATCAGTAATTCTACTAAATCTTGATCTAAAAACAATACACCTTCATTTCACTCACACACATTTAAATAGATCTCTTTCAAACATCAGAACAATTAACACTTCTTCACACACATCACCATTCTTTAGGTCAGTTTTATAGCATCAATCACACAATAATTTCTTAAGTGGGTGTACCAAGTGTATATACTTATGTGTTTTTGAACTGAAAGAAAAAGAAACTCGACCTCTCATAACATCACTCATGCGTTTCTTGAATTAAAAGCACTTTCAAACTTTAAAACATCCTACTTTACATCACAAAAGAAATATATTTCACACCTTTATTTATCATTTAAAACCCTTCTACTCACCGCACTCACACACTTAAACTGTGACGCTTAAACTTAGTCACTGATCACACATTCACAGCAATTAATTCAAACTCTATTTATACTCCCGTAATAAGCAAAACCAGCCTCTTAGTTACAGGCATTTAGCAAAATTTTCAAACAATAGTTATGAAGCTCAATACACTCGAAACTGAAAGCAACACTCTCCATGCGCGTCACCGCTCCTCATTTGCATAAACACACACACCATCAGTGCACATCCGGCAGTGCACTGCTGACACAGAGACTTCTCTCACACAAAGATCTCTTATTTTATATTACACAGACGTCTTATAATTACAACTGCAAGATTTTAGGCCTCTTAGCTCCTACAAATTTCGATAAATTTAACATAACGGTCCAACCAATCAGTCCCAGAGTTTTTGTGCTCAATTCACCAGGGCAGTCCCAGACTGTCCTGTCCAGATTTCTAAGCCTAACTCAATTTGCCAGCATAGCCAATCAAGCGCAAATAGAGGACTTGAACCCCTAGCAATTTCGAAGGTTCCCAAGTTCTTCCCGGCCGTCGACCGTACTAACCCTAGTCGCCGCTAGTTCAAGGATAAACGTCTTTACCCAGGAGGGAGCGTTACCTCCGAGAAAATGCGCTTCTTTACAGACGCCGCTGTCGTTCTAGACGAATTTATAATAATTTGAAACAACAATCTACACCCAAAACAGGATTAAGATTGAGGCAGATCTCCCGTTGTGGACATAGGGGACTTCAACCCACAAAAATGACCATCACACGTAGACCAAATGACCAACGGGACTTTAACCCACACAATGACCAAATTCCCTATCACTCTAAGTTCACTTAGCAGTCCAACTGCTTTCTCTTTTCATTCCTTTATTCTCATTACTCAGTACTGTCACTTATACTTCATTATCATTACTTCATTACTGTGATCTGTGTTGATTTTGACTGTGTAATTATTGTTGGGGATTTTAACATCCATGTGGACAACCCTCAGGACAAAGGGACTAAAGACCTGAGTAACACTCTGGGCAACTTTGGGCTGACTCAGCATGTAACAGAGGCCACACATAATAGAGGACACACTCTTGACCTACTGATCTCCAAGGGCCTGAGCATTTCAAAGGTTACAGTGTCTGATGTGGGCCTGTTTGATCATTACTGTGTTTTCTTTGAAAGTAAAATTTTAGCCCACACAAATACGTCAACAGCAGTGATCACAAAATGGTGTATAACTGAACACAGTAGTGAGATATTTAACCAGGTCTTCCCATTAATACCTGACCTGTCCAGAGGTTCAGTCAATGAGCTCGTCAATAGCTTCAATGCTAACATGTTAAATGTAATGGACACTATTGCTCCCATTAAGGTGAAGGTCATCTCTGGAAGGAAAAAGTCTCCATGGAGAAACTCCACACTGGTGAAAAATGAAAAAAAAGAGTGTAGGAAAGCTGAGCGTAGATGGAGAAAAACAAACCTCCAGGTTCATTATGACATCTATAAAGAGAAACTTCACAATTATAATTTACAACTGAGGAGTGCAAGGAAGTCCTACTTCTCTGACATCATCACCAAAAACAGTCATAATGCTCGGGTCTTATTCTCTACAGTTGACAGGCTAACAAACCCTCCTGTGTCAGTGGCAGCTGAACTTCATTCGACCATGGCCTGCAATGACTTTGCCAAATTCTTCACAGAAAAAATCCAAAAGATTAGACAAGCAATTGGTACATCAACAGCAGATCCAGGATATGTACTGTATCCACCGAAAAACTGCTTAAACACCATCAAACAGTTTCACCCTATTAACAGCAAAGACCTGGAGGACATCTTAGGTCAACTGAACTCCTCCTCTTGCTGTTTAGATGTTCTGCCAACAAGTTTTTTCAAAAAGGTCTCAAAGACTTTGGAGTCAGACCTGTTACAGATCGTAAACCTTTCTTTAATGTCAGGTGTGTTTCCAGAATCACTAAAAACTGCTGTAATTAAACCTATACTGAAAAAGGACAATCTTGACAAGACACAAATGAATAACTACAGGCCGATCTCAAATCTCCCATTTTTAAGTAAGATCATTGAAAAAGCAGTTTCTCAACAGCTCAATTACTTCTTAACACAGAATAACTGCTATGATGCCTTCCAGTCAGGTTTTAGACAGAACCACAGCACTGAAACCGCTCTGACCAAAGTGTTTAATGACATATGTCTGAATACAGACAGTGGAAAAATGTCAGTCTTAGTTTTACTGGATCTCAGTGCAGCATTTGATACAGTTGACCACAACATATTACTCAAACGACTGGAGAACTGGGCAGGTCTTTCAGGAACTGTACTAAACTGGTTCAAAACATACTTAGAAAACAGGAAATACTTTATATCAATAGGTAACTTCACATCTGAGCAGACAAGTATCACATGTGGAGTTCCCCAAGGTTCCATCTTGGGACCCCTTCTGTTCAACATTTACATGCTCCCACTGGCACAGATTATAAAGAACAACAAAATAAACTATCATAGCTACGCAGATGACACACAAATATATATCGCAATGTCACCAGGAGACCGAGGCCCTGTACAGGCTCTTGGTAAATGCATTGAGGAAATTAATGACTGGTTGTGCCACAATTTTCTCCAGCTAAACAAAAACAAAACTGAGGTAATAGTCTTTGGTGCCAAAGAAAAACGATTACAGGTCACCAGAGAACTTCAATCTATACACCTAAAAACCACAAACCAGGCGAGAAATTTGGGTGTAGTGATGGATGCAGACCTAAACTTAGAAAAACACATTAAGACAATAACAAAATCAGCTTACTATCACCTCAAGAATATTTCAAGGATAAAAGATCTGATGTCTCAACAGGACCTGGAAAAACTAGTCCATGCATTCATCTTTAGTAGGCTTGATTACTGTAACAGCATCTTTACAGGTCTACCTAAAAAAACAGTCCGACAACTACAGCTCATTCAGAACTCTGCTGCTCGAGTCCTCACTAAGACCAAAAAAGTAGACCACATCAGTCCAGCTCTGAGGTCTTTACACTGGCTGCCTGTCCGTCAGAGGATAGACTTTAAAGTTCTGATGCTGGTCTATAAAGCTCTGAATGGTTTAGGACCAAAATACATCAGTGACCTCCTGACCCAGTATGAACCTTCCAGATCTCTCAGGTCATCTGGATCTGGTCTTTTATCAGTTTCCAGAGTCAGAACCAGACACGGAGAAGCTGCATTCAGCTTTTATGCTCCTTATATCTGGAACAAACTCCCAGAAAGCCTCAGATCAGCTGAAGCACTCAGTTTATTTAAATCCAGGTTGAAGACTCACCTGTTCTCAGGTGCATTTGAATAAAACACCAAATCCACACTTTTAAGCTTAAATTTCAAAATTTACATTTTAACTACTGATTTTATCTACTGTCCTGATTTTATCTACTGTTTTGATTTTATCTACTGATTTGATTCTATCTACTGTTTTGATTTTTGATTTTATATACTGTTTGTTTGTTTGTTTGTTTGCTTGCTCGTCTTAATCAATTTTAAATCATGTTTTTTATCTGTTGTTTTCAATGTTTCTGTAAAGCACCTTGAATCACCCTGTTGTTGAATTGTGCTATATAAATAAACTTGCCTTGCCTTGCCTTCAACCGGTAAACCTCATGAAAACTTCACCAAAATCAAAACAGACATTCACCAGTAATTTCAGTGAGTAGACTTTAATTTTGTAATGTCCAATCTGGCACACTTTGGAAAATTCAACAGGTATGTGCCTTACCTTTGGATAAGCCGGCTTGTCACTCACTTTCGACCACTGACTCGTATCTGCCCGTCTAATCACCACGGACCCCGGATCTCTCCGTCTACACCTCCAGAATTCCCCTCTCACCGGACGATGCCCCCAAATGTTAAGGTTCAGAAATTGAGGAGGAAGACCAAAAATAATGACCACTGATCCTGCCGGGTGCAATTAGATGACATTTTAATGAATACACATGTGGAGTCCAACACTGTGCAGATTCAGTGTTGAACTGTCTTACAATAGTCAGAACAAAGACTTTATAGGGGTGAAAATAGTACAGCCCCCTCTTCTGTTGCCAGGCAGATCCAGTACAGCATACGTCAATCCAAAACCACAACCGTTCAGTCAACCCTTGACACAGTTTAAAGAACACCATCTTCGGCTCGAACCCAGGTGCTTCCCCCAGCTTCAGTGTCGCTTATCTCTGGGACATCTGGTGTACTTCCTGGAACAGACTAACACGTACGCACCCCAACTTTGCAGTTATAGCAAAACACATCTTAACTTCTTACCTACTAAATGAGTCTACTTATATGTATGTGTATGTGTGTCTCATCCTTAAATGTTCTCTGATCTCACCCGTTGCACTTCTGACCTTTCACCAGAACAGAGGCTCATCCTTACATGTAATAACCTAACTGGAACTATATATGTAATCTACTGAATAAATGTTTTAATCAAAAACCTCTACTAAAAGCTTAATCCAAAGATATAGATACATAAAAGATACTACAGATTCATAACCTACTCAAAGTACTTACACTCAGACTCTGCTTTCGGTTTCACTTCCTGCAAAGCATGTAACTTCAAAAACATGTAACTTCCTGTCTTATTTTGGCACAGAGTTACTCTTTCACACTGCAGTCTGCATATAAACATTTAAGATTATAGATTCAACTCAACAGTTTAAAGTGGTTCTTCTTGGACCTGTAATAAAAGCTTAATTGGGTGCCAATATGTTTAAACATCTAAATGCAATATCCCTACTGGGAGATTATGTGATTAATGCCATGGTAATATGAACAATAGCAGGGAAATAATTTCTCTAATCCCAATAGAATGCTTGGAGCAGACTAACATGTGAGCTGGAGTGTTCTGGGACATTATATTTGATCTTCGAATGGCTGCAATCCAGGCCATCCATCGGCTCTTTGGTACTTCGGAAACATGGCTCGAACAATTTCTCTTCAACGACATAAACCGATAACAAACGATTTCTTCACTCGTCGGCTTCCCGTGGCTGTCATGCGACCGGCTATTGCAGTTAATAATACAACAGCTTCTTGCCATGTTTTGAGTTTCTTTTTATCGCTGTGTAACTGTTTTCAATTGAAAGCCTGCGTGCGCTAGTACCGCTTGCAGCTCGTTCCCACAATCTTTGTGGTTTTACCCCTGAATGACGTCACATTTTCAATCTCTATTCAAATAACACAAGAACACTAGTAGACCACTAATCATCTCACAGGCAGCAACTCAAAAACAAAGGTTCAAAAGGCAGCAGTACAAAGGCAGAGCCAGGAGGGACAGTCTACACCAGGGGTCTCAAACTCGCGGGCCATTTGCGGCCCACGTCACCTCTACTTGCGGTATTGGTGTGAGGAAGTGTGAAGAATTTTTTTTTTTAAATTATTATATGAAAAATGATTTAATACAAGGGCAGAGTGTTACAGGCCTGGGCCTTTTAAGACTGTAGCCTCATGGGCAGTGTAGTCCGTGCTGCAGGGAGAACGTATGGGACCGCCCCTCCCGCTGTGTGTGTGAGCGTGAGGGAGGGAGAAAAGGGGAAAAGTGCGAGGTTCTACCGAGCAGAAATGGGAGCTGGAAGCATGTAAATATAATAATAACCACTGCAGCCAAAAAGAGTGCCTGACGAGCCCAGTAAGCTATTAAGACTCGACTGTACGCTGTGTTCGTGTTTTCCTCCGAAACAATAAAGTTCTGCTGGAGCAGCCTTTCAACGCCTCTCTCTGTCTTAGAGAATCTTTTCACAATTTTGAATGATAAGGATCCAAGTGGGTAAAGTTTATGTATTTGCTGTGTTCTCCCCAATTTGTAGTTGGGACAGAGTGTGAAAAACTCAAAATTCCATCCAGTTCAGAAGAAAAACATTGAGTGAAGTGTTTGTTTCATCATCCTTCACAACTCATCCACCAGGTGTCACAAACTGCAGCAGAACAGTACAAAGCATGTCATACTGGATGGCTGCAACAACCAGAGTTTAACCTACCTTTGGTGCTTCTTGACAGCATGAGCATAATATTTACTGAACAGAGTAATCTTCTGTAATCTTTTCAGATTCAGAACTCTGTATTTATCCCCAAGGGGCAATTAGGATACTGACGTTGCCAACTGTACATACAATACACAAACATCACATTGGGGGGACAGGTCAGGCTAGGTAGCTGGCCGGTCAGCAGCTGAGATGGTGTCCTTTGCCCTGCCAGGTGAAGTAAACAGTCTTCCAGCCGACCCAGGTGGCCTTGCTTCGGATGGGAAGGATCAGTCTTAGTAAATCTTTTTTACGCACACACAAATTCTTTTTACACATACAAATCCTGATTTACAAGTACAAAATATTTATGACCACATTTTGAGCCCATAGATGGGCACTTCCAGCACTGTAGATGTGTTCCAGCTCAGTGTTGATTGAAATAATCCGGAGAGCAGGATTCCTTGATGAATGTCACATCTTCTTGAAGTTATAATCCACAGGGAAAACTGTCAGTCTGATATCTAGTCAACCAATCAGGTGTTTACATCATATTCACTGATCTTCAGCCCCACTTTATTATCAGTCTCTCTCTCTTTCACATCTGAATAATCTTCACTTCACATTTCAGTCAGTTCAGGTTTCATTAGCACAGGGGTGTCCAAACCTTTTTCACTGAGAGCCATATACATAAACATATAGGAGGGGCTGGGCCACTTACTAGAAATGAATCCAAACACCTTTCTCTTTAAACTCTTTGTCAGTCACAGTATACTCAATACAATCCTCTTTTTCACGGAGTCACACACATTCAGAGATCAGAGTGTGCTGTGTTTGCTCTCATTCACTCACACTCACTCTCATATGGTTGAAGTCTGTTTGTACAGAGGCTACTTAATCACACCTTGGCTCGTGTGATTAGGTAGAGGATGAACATGGGGGTTCATGACCCCCTTGGCGGACTCTCCCACAGGGTTTAAATCTGGGACTCTCTACCATTTGACCCTAGAAATAAAGAAGCTTCTTGGATGAGAGGTGAAACGTCTTCAAGAAACTTAAAGGAGTCCAGATACCTTTTCTAAGCTCTTTAGATGACTGAGAACCTTCACAGACACCTCATCAGTGTCACTCTCAGAGCTACCAGCCCTTTGCTACAATCACAAAGCTCTTCATTGAAATCAATGATATCAAAGCTGGAATTAAATGAGTCCAAGTCTTCTGCTGATTCAGCATCACATTCATCTTTGCTCCTTGTTCTGCATCCCCACCATGGACTTCATTCCTTTCCAAGCCAGCCTTGAGTGTCCTTTATTCAGCTCATCCTCTGCTTTACTTTACACCTGATTTTAGCTGCTTTATTTCTATTTGAACAAGTTTATGTGCCCCAATCTTTTTCTTCTCTCCCTCATAACAAGACAACTTCTTCTGCCTGAGAACATGTTTGAGTGATTTACTAATCCAGGGCTGCTTATTGGGGAAAATACTTCCTGTTTTCAAAGTAATCCCCATTTTTCCCAGGAAGAAATGTAAGTAGAAATCGATGATCTAAGTGAGAACATGAGCCTTTAAAAAGGGTTCATCTGAGGTTGCTGCCAGTGGTCAAAGCCTCAAACAAAGCTCTGTAAGTAAATATGTGATCATAGGTTTAGTTTTTAAATGTTTATTCTACTTAACACAGATCAGGTGGGAACAACTCAAATAAAATATTAAAAATACTAAACCAAAGTAATGACTGCTGACGTCTGAAAAATCTAAGTAATCATCAGCACTCACTTTGTTCAATACTGAATACATTGGAGCACATGTCTACATTTCTGAAATATTTCTGAGTGTAACTGTTACCAAAGTGCAATTTAGATCTGGTCTGTGGTTGTTGTCTAAGTGATAATTATCAATTCTAACAAAATGAATACAAAATAAAGAAATTTGACACCTTTTGTTGATACCAAAAGCACACTGAGCAATTCATTGTTCTTTTACTGCTGTTCTCTCTTCTTCTCCTCTGATTCTCTCCACATGTTGCTCTGCATCATTGCTCAGTTTCCTGACAAAAACTAAGATTAAATATTGCAAAATATAGTAATATCTTGTTACACTTCAACATAAGTGTGTGGGTTTTTTGGGGGGGGGGGTTTGTAAGTGTGTATCTGTTATTTTTCAGACTGAGTCACTGTGACCTGTCAGAGAGAAGCTGTGAAGCTCTGGCCTCGGGTCTCAGCTCTCAGACCTCTAATCTGAGACAGCTGGACCTGAGTAACATTAACCTGAAGGATTCAGGCGTGAAGCTTCTGTCTGAAGGACTGAAGAGTCCACACTGTACACTGGAAACTCTCAGGTGAGATCAAGCATTGTTTTTTCATCAACTGACAGAATTAGCAAATTAATAATAAGGCAGTCCTCTAATAAGAGGAGAAGTGGAGGTCTTCTGAAGTGCAACATACTCTTATGTTGAAAATTTCTAAAACAGGAAGTAGTTCCTGGGAACTGCTTCCTTTGTTATTGTGTAAGTAGAAACATGATGGTAAAACAGTAATGAGTTTGCAGAGGTGAATCCACAGCACACAACACAACAATGCTGT
>CAKLIZ010000787.1:38644-87933 GCA_922035795.1 Oreochromis mossambicus | reverse complement strand
ATTAAAATTATAAATGGCTTCAAGCCCACATTTATGCCTGAGAGAGTTATTTAGACAGTTGGACACCAGGGGCGGAGCTAGAGACATTTTCTTAGTGTGGCGTGGAAATCAGATGTGGTGGCAAAATCAACGCCATTTTTTTCAACATATGCAGTTGTTACATTCTGTAATATGTCTTATATATGCTTAAAATACATAAATTACAGTAAGTATACACGTTTCATATAAATATCGTCTATGATTTTATTTTTTTTAGCCCAAATAATTAAACATTTCAGTTAGATAAAACCTGTGAATTTTGATTTTATGTACTGTATAGCCTGTATAATAAACTGGTTCACTTACAAACACAACTCTAACTTAAGTTTCACACTCCTTTTTTATTAAAAATAATTAAATTGTTATATGCTTATATTTACACAAAATAACAGGAATTTGCACTGTCATGAACACATATTTCACCAAAAATTTAAACCTAATGTTTCATGATTTTCAGAAGCCTCTGGGGTCCAAAATATAGTTTGTCTTTTGCCTACTTTTGATTTCACTGTTAATTTTTTTTTTTTTTTTTTACATTGCCTTGTTTGGTATCATTATTTTCAGCATGACCTCACGTATCTGAAATAGTTATTTTTTCTTTGATATACTGTAGTAACACAGCTGATCTGAAATCACACAAAAACACAAAAACGAGTAGCAAAAAGTTATATTTCTTTCATTGTAAAAACCACAGACATGTTTAGTGAATTATTTTCATAACTTGAAATGCATATAATGCAGTATAACTGTATATAATGAGTTGAATTATCATTATATACAGGACACACATGGACAAGATGGAGTCCATCAGTAGTGTGTGGTTGTATTTGTACAGCTCACATCAAATCATCACTAAATGTTTCCTTCTTATTGTTACAGTGTTGATGTTTGGAGGTCAGGTCTTCATGAAGCAGTCAGGTTCTTTGGGGATCTGTTCTGTGCAGCAGCAGAGAGAGAACAGCAGACAGGAGAGAAGATACTGGAGCTGTTATCATCAATGGGCATATTCGATAGATTCCCTTTTAATATCAGTGATGATGATGATGATTATATGAAGGAACATCAGTGTGACTTCCTGCTGAATCTGTACTCCCAAGTGAAGGACTATGAGGCTAAAACAAGCCTGAGTGTCCTTCCATCATTACAGTCAGTTTTCCAGACAGCTCCTACAGTCTGGTCCATAAACCTCTCAGAGAGAAAGACCTCCATCCTCCTGGAAGTGCTGAAACTCCAACCAGAGAAGAAACAAGTGGAGCTGACAGGCTGCTCACATGAAGAGAGTGAAGTGAGGACTTTCCTGCAGTGTCTGCCTTATATCTCACAGCTCAGGTAAATCATTATTCATCTTTACAACTGACAGTATTCAAGGGAAACATGTAATATGGTGTTCAAAATGTTTTGAGCACCTTTTTACATTTGTTCATTCCTCTTCCTGTTTCAGATGTGATGCAGGTTTCTTCCAAAGGGTTTGTTCATGTTTTGCTGTCAAGTCCAAACAGGAAGTGCAGCAGATGTTCTCTCTGCTGCAGCTCCTTGAGTTCAACCTTTTCTTAACTGGATGTTTAACCAGAGTAACATGCAGCTCTGTAGGAAGAGTTCTTGGCCTCTGTGGGGCTAATGTGAAGCTCAGCCTCAAACCAAGAAAGATGTCTGGAAAAGGAGCCTCTCTGCTTTTTAAACATACATCAAATATCAAAAGTCTGAGGTCAGTGTCTTTCTGATATCTTCATTCTGTTGTTCTGTTCATGGCTGTGCATTAGAGGAGGGAACACGTGTTCTACCTAAATATATTCTGTTTCTCTGTCAGGTTGAGCACTGATGTGGTGTTGTTGCTGCTTCGATGGGTTAGAACAAACAGAGTTTCTCAGTCGTTGGTCATTGAAAAGCTTTCCATCATTGAAAGCTTGTCCTCCTCCCTGTCAGACAAAGTTTTGCTCAGAGTTGTCAGTACTGTTGCATCTCTGCTGAGGGTCTGGACGGTCAGACAGTTAGACCTGTCAGAGCTCTGCATCCCAGCTCAGCATCTCACTGCACTGCTGCTTCATCGTGGCCCCCTGAGCATCAGGTAATCTGTCTGAAGTCACATCACGTTTAAAGTACCAGATTCTTCTGTGCTTATCAAATGTGTTCATGAATGTTACTGTGATTCTTCTTCAGACTGAAGAATGAGAACCTGCAGCAGTTTCCTGCCCTCCTTCATGAAATTAAGGACCAGGAGCTGACGCAGAGTTTCTTCAGTAAAGTTGGTGGAGATCTGACTTCCTGCTGTCTGACCTGGGAGGTTCTTTACTTTCTCTTACAGCACTCATCAGGTCAGACCATCACAGTGAACATGAAAAAGATCAGCTGTTTAGAGGAAAACATGTCACATCTGCTGCCCTTACTGGACAGGATTGTGTTTCAAAGGTTGGTGTTTTGTTTTATCTCAATAATATCCTCTGATGGGAATTGTCCACCATGCCAGGGTTAACACTCTGTATGCTTTCAGGTCCAGTCCCAGCTTTGTGTTATCTGCCATCAGACACATCCACAAAGCTCACAGCAATCACAGTGTACCAGGTTTACTTAAGTCATTGGGTCATGTGATCAATCTGACCTGCACAGAGCTGGACTCAGATGACTTTTCAGCTCTGCTCTTCATCCTGCATCACAGTGATACAGTCAAACTCAACCTGCTGTGGACCTCCATACCAGCAGAGAGCACAGAGTCTGTCCTCTTTGCTCTGGACAAAGTGTCTCAGCTCAGGTCAGACATTACTGAGGATTTTAACCTAATGACTAACAACATATCCACTCGTCATCACTGAGGTAATGGTTTAATTCCTGCTCAGTGTTAATGAACAGTATTATAAACTTACACTGGATGGATTGTAGAACAATAGCTGAGGTCTGGACATTTCTGCTTATAAACCCAGATAATGTAGGATGGACTAGAATTAGAATCCCATGTACACATGATATTAGTATGTGATCTGTATCTGGATTACTGGCTTAACTGGTAGTGGAAAATGATTGGAGCTGATCACCTGCCATGTATATTTGTAAATTTCTGCTCTTTTACACTTTCAAAGGTCTATTTAAGATGTTTCTTTGAAATAAAACATCAGCCCTGTCGTGCTAATCAGGATCTGAATGGAAAGAACTGATTTTTAGGTGGTCAGACATGTGCTGTGATCAGACCTCATTACTGTGGGTGTAAAGTCAGGCTGGACAGGTTAAATGTGGTTACAGTTCAGGTGATGGACTCCTGTATAAAATGTCAGGATTCAGTACAGATTAAATGTTAACACCAGGTGTGAATAGGTTCTGGGTTGTATCTTTTCTACAGTATTGACAGGACTTTGCTGCTGAGGTTCGTCCACTGCTGTGCTGCAGCCCAGCAGAGGGCATCACTAGGCCTGCTGAGGGCTCTGCAGCACAGGCTGGATCTGTCCTGCACCTCCTTTATGGACCTGGCACAGGAGGAGCAGAAAGAAGCTTTGAGACTGACAGCTGCTGACTGCCGGGCCGTCTCCACCATCCTGGGATACAGCAGCCAGGAGACACAGCTCGACCTCAGAGACTGTGAGGTCGATGACATCGGGCTGGACGTGCTGCTTTCTGTTCTGGACAGAGTCCGGCTCAGGTGAGAAACCTCAGTCTGTACACTTTTGGGTCAGTTCATTAAAATCTGTCAGTGCCTCCAACCTGATCAGTAGTTCTGACCACTAGCAGCATTTTCTGCCCATTAGCTTTGGTAAATTTAATAAAGCCATAAAAAAAACATACCTTCACACTCTGAATATTTATTATTTAAAGGCCCTGCAAGTACATTTTGGATGGGTGTAATTTTTGTGCTTTTTAATTAATATTTTTTGAGTGATTTTTTTTTTCTCTTCATAATACAAGAGATACCCACATGAAATATTCAGATCTGAAGACGCATTTAAACCAAAGCAATGAAAATGTCTGTCAATTACAGTAAACTTTTGGTAATTTGTAGTTTTCTCCAAACAATCAGAAAACAGATCAATCATCACAGGTGCCGATGCTTATTTCTATTCATCTACGTGATGGTGATGCTCAAAAGTTGGTATTAGAAAAATTGATTTAGATTGACATTAAAAATTGATTTGTTAGTTTGTAACATGTGATACATTGGGGTTTTTATTTACATTTCCCACAGACACCCAACTTTTTTCAGAAAATGTATTTTTACTTAAATTATAAACCAGATAGTTGCAGATTAATTATCTTTGGGTTGTTTGTTTCGTTGTTGCAGTTCTCACATGAACACAAAGTTTTTGGAATGAGTTTTTAAACCTTTCTGTTTCAGTCTAACAGTCTGTTTCCTCCTGTTCAGAGCCAGTAAAGCTGTCCTCCTCCAGCTTGTGTCCCTGATCTCTCTGCACAGTCAGAGGGATATGGTAAAACATGCCGAGTCTCTGTGGAGAGCTCTGGATGGAGAACTGGACCTCAGTCACACCACACTGGATCAGAGGACCTGCAGCTCTTTGGCTCAGCTGCTGGACTTGTCTGAAGGTCTGACAGAGCTGGACCTGAGTCGCTGTGAACTCACAGACCAGCTGCTGCACACACTGATCCCACAGCTGCACAAAGTCCAAGTCCTGGAGTGAGTTTCTGATCAGAGTCTGATTTCATATCTACTCAGGGGCCTCTGGTGATTTTTTTTAATGCATCAATTTCTTTGTTTTTACAGTCTGAGTCACAATAATCTGACCGATGCCTCCACCAACATGTTACTCCACCTGACCTCCATCAGATCCTCCATTCAAGCTGTGAGGTGAGCAAGCTCCAAACCCGAGTTAACAGAGCTCACAGCGATCACGTTCATCTGGGAGGATCTTTATTTATCACATAAAGCACATTAACATCTGATTAACATTTCTTTATTACTTCAGTATAATTAAGAAGACGTGAGAGTGGCTTTTTTATGGCTTTAAAAACTTTGAAATTTTCCTCTCATCAAAAATACTGTTAGAAAAATACTCATTCACTAAGTGAATCAGTTAAAAAGCATCTGCACAGGAATGATTTTGATAACTCAAGTCCTCAGTTTGGGAAAAGAGAGCTAATTTTAATAATTTTATATTCTGCTGGGTAACTTAATAGTTAATATTTTATTAGTAGATTTATATGAATTAAACTCTGCAGTATAATGAGTAAAGATATCTTTAAAGTTTATATAAAAGAACACACATATTATTGTGTATATTTGGATATTACATAATAATAATACTTGTATACTTTCACCATAAAGGAAATATTAACTATTAAAATATTAGATTAAATTTACTGAAAGAAGTTAGATAAATATTAGTCACATGTATCTCAAGTAGAAACACACCTGAAAGTAATCAGATTACTGATAATATCTGATCTGATCTTGTGATATAAGGCTTCTTATCAGATATCTGCTCAAATATTATAACAGTTACTATCATAGCTCTTTTTTCAGTGTAATTCAGTGAAAAAAGTACATTTTCTAACAGTAAAAAGTGTCAGCACAAAAACGCTGCTTTCATTGGATCATGTGACTCTGATCCTGCAGCCATGATCAAATGTTTTATGTTAACTGACAGCAGCTGTGTTGCTGTACGATTTCATATTTGTTTTAACCAAAATCCTGAAGATCAAAATTGAAAGTTTCATTTAAAGTTTAGAAACAGCAGCATCATTGATATTGATATTGATAACTCTGATTGTGATCACTGTGAACAGTTTCCAGTTTTTTCTGAGTGACGGTCACTGACTCTGCATTTGTCCTGTTTATAGAGTTTTTGGGAACAACATTAAGAACCGAGGATCGTTTAAAGACAAACGCTTTGAGATTTGGTGAATCAGTCGCCATCGGTCTTTGAGCTGAGGATCAGAAGAGGAGAAACGTCATCTTCATTTGTAGGGTTTCTTTATATGAGAAAAGGCAAATATGCTCCATTTATACATTTTCACAATTTATTAACAAAATGGTTAGAATTTCAAATAGTTCTACATGGTACCATGGACCTCAGTCTCTCTGGCTCAGAGACGAAGACTGCTGCACCCAGGCAGTAAACACTTTTATTGCTCTTCACAGAAACTGAACATTTCTGTTTTCTGTGAACATGATTGGTAGAAAGAGTTGAGGGCGGCCTTAGGTCTGATACCGACTCATATCTTCTTCTGCACTTCCCTGGACATTTCCTTATTTGGAGACACCCTTTTTTTCAAGCAACACTCCCGTTACCATGACAACCACCTCTTGTCCTTCGGTTAGACCTTTAGAGTTGAAGAAAGGGTGTAGAGTGCATACCGTAACGGCGGATTTATGATGGAGGCCACATTCCTGTGATGGCGTTGTGAGGTAGTGTTTGATGTATTAGTACTAGAATAACAGTCAATACACTTTGTGCAACAAAGGACAAAACACAGATGTGTGATGCTAATTAAGAAATATTAGCCTTACAGATAAAAATCAATTCCAGCAATCACCATCATCATCTTCACATCAGTGTGAAGCTGTGACATGGCACAGCCGTCCTCCATGAACAGCAAACATCACAGCATGATTGTAGTCAATGTTTTGGATTATTCAGCCCTAACCCCCACTGTATTGTTCATGGGATCATTTTCTTCGGTAGAAATGGTCAATTGTTTAACGTTTTTACATATTTTGATTGTAGTAAGATGGCTGTCTCTGATTATCAGGAACATGACATCATGTCACTTTACAGCCACTTCTCTCTGGCGTGCACTCGAGGTGTATGGCGCTATTTTTGTGCCACTATTCTGAGCGCATGTAAAAAAAAGAATTTGCAGGTACAAGTGTTGCATTTTGGAATTCAAAAGCTAAATTTTGCATTCAAAAGCTAAATTTGAGCGAACAAAATTCATTGCTGCGTGCAAAAAATGTATTTCAATGTTTGCTATTATCCATACACACACAATAACAGCTCCTCTCGCTAGTGTTGCATTTTCTCCTCAAAATGCAACACTTGTACTTGCAAATCTTTTGACGTGCGCTCAAATTTTTTTTACATGCGCTCAGAATAGTGGCACAAAAATAACGCCATAGAGTTGAACTGCAGCCAGTTTAAACTGTGGGATTAACAGGAGGTGGACCTGAACAGAGAAATATTTGTGATGACTTAACAATGAGATGTCCTCAACACTGCTGTCAGATTATCGGGATACTGAGAAAGGAAATGTAGTTATTTAGGTTGAGATCAGAGTTATTGTTGTTTTTGTCCGTTAATTTGTTTTTATTCTTGATTCACATTGAAGATTTAGTTTTAGTTCAGTTTGAGCTTCCAGAGTGAGTTTGTGCTTTCAGTTGAGCTTTAATGTTTGAAGCTGTTCACTTTAGTTTTTATTAGTTTATGAAAGGTTCATGTAGACCTCCTGAGTCTCTATATATGTGCATCAAAGCCTCATCATAATTTATTTTAATTTATTTGTTAAATCATTTTTTGTAGATTGAAATACTTTTTTTCTTTTAAATAAAACATATTTTTTTCAAAGACAGTGTGACTTTTTACTTCAGTGTTAGTTCACTTTGATAACCTCGTATGAAGCAGAGAGCTGATCCTAACCCTGAAAGCATTAAACCTGCGTCTTCAGCTCTCCGGCTGATTCACATGATTTTACTGAGGAGATCGGAGGGGAAATGAGTGAGAGCTGAACTCAGAACAGTAACAGGGGATTTGTAGAGTTGTCAATTAGCTGAACAGGTTTCTAGATAATGTTGGCGTTAACATGTTTCAGTGTATTTTTTTCAGTGTTCTAGTTTTTATTTTTATGCCGGTAAAATGTTTATTTTAACTATTTTTACTGTTTAAGTTTCTTTAACTGCAATTACATCAGACTGAAATGTGACAGATAAAGCTGATGATGTGTCATTTTTCATGTGAAAAACAGTAAAACCCAGCTTGTAAAATATCCTGTAGTTTAATTTCTATATGTAGTTTCTGCTAATGTCCAACAGGAGGCGTCACCAGGCCGGACAAGAGCAGCATAAAACTATAAATGAACTTCTGCATTCAGATGTAACTGTTCTTCATGTGAACGCGCTGCAGGTTACCTTAAACTTGTGATTTGTGAATGGAGTCTGGTGTGAAGTCAGATCATTGATTAAGACGGATGCTAAGGAGATGATCTGGCCACTATCCTACCAGACCCCATTCAAAAATATAAGTTTAACATATTTGCCTCTGGCATGAGGACAGAAATGAGCACAGAGAGTGGTGATTAAAGATTTGTAGGTACTGACGTTCTCACTGTGAGCAGCCTTCTCCTCACCTGATCAACAGACTCTTAAACATGGAAACATCTCCACAAAGAACCTAAATATGAGACTGAATGATACCAATCAGACTCTGCTGAGTATTTTTAACTTTCTAAGTTACGTGAAAACCTCAGAGCTCCATTATTAAAAACACATTTCTTATAAGTGTTGTTTCCTGCAATGAATGCAAATAAATTGGTTTTCAACGCAAAATACTAAAGAGTTTTGTGTTTATTTTCCCAAACAAAGATTTCTTCTTGGCTTTTGACGGAAGTGATCACATCTTGACCTTCTCCTTTTCCCTTATCTTTCCTGCTTGGCTTCTCATATCTTTTGTATAGTCTCACCCATTTCTAACCCTCAGAGAGTCTCTCAGTCTTGTTCTCTAAAAACTAAAGAAGAATTGGTTTTTGATCAACTGGTCCCTAAATGCAATTGACACCCTCTTCTCGACAAGAAGCCTGGGTTCAGGCTATGATCGAAGTGATGGGGTACTCAGACTTTGCTCATTGAACGCAACACTGATAAGATCTTGGAGAAGCTCATGGCTCTTCAACGGGAAATCGAGAGACCTGGTGACCAGTAACGGACATTAGACCAGCTGTAAAATTGGATGCTGTCTGTTCGCACTAACCCAAACAACCACCATCTTCATCTCATGCGGCCCCCCTGGCGCCAGCTGGATCAAGGCAAAGGCTGACGGGAACAGTGTTGGTCAAGTTACTTGAAAAAAGTAATCAGTAACTAATTACTGATTACTTCCGCCAAAAAGT
Source organism: Oreochromis mossambicus (assembly GCA_922035795.1). NCBI lineage: Eukaryota > Metazoa > Chordata > Actinopteri > Cichliformes > Cichlidae > Oreochromis > Oreochromis mossambicus. The sequence goes on along the minus strand of CAKLIZ010000787.1, from coordinate 78,858 downwards.
AATCCCGTTACTTTACTGATTACTTATTTTCAAAAGTAATTAATTACTTAGTTACTTTTTAAAAACACGATTTACAACCTGAATAGGTGATAAAGCGATAGATCTTTCAGCCCAATTCTACTTTTTCTGCATAATCCATCATACAAAATGTAATCAAATGGAAATGTCTCTTTTTAAAACTTGTTTTATTAGTTTTAATCTTTTAACTTTATGCATCAAGCAAAAATTGAATTATATGCACCATTCTCTGACTGGAAGAAATTTGTTTAACATTTAAACCTATTTTCTGCACATTCCAGCACATAAAATAAAATATTTTTTTGTGTTTACACTCACTCTTTCAAATAGATGCAAGTAAAACAGCAGAAAATAAATAAAGTCAAAGGCTAGTTGCTCTATTTTCACCTGTAAAGCAGGACTGGAGTAGGCGGAGGTTTGCCCTGGTGCAGGTGTGCCGCAGTGGTCAGTTGAAGACTCCGCGAGTTTCTCTGTGAATTTCCCATTACAGTCGTAGCGCACTCGGCGCTTGCTTGGAAGTTAAGGGTTTTTCTTCCCACGCACAACGGACACTAATGTTTCTGTCACTTTTTATGGAATCAAACTCAAAGTAAGGTCAGTACTTCCACGCTTTAAATGCTGCACGCTCATACTCTTTCCCGCACTTGATATATTATCCATTGTTGATCTGCAGACAGCTGTTGTCATGAACGTTGCACTCGCTTACTCACTATCATGAGACATTCTCGCAAAAAACTCACGGTTTTAGTAACGCAGTAACGCAGCGTTCCTACCTGAAAGTAACGGTAATCTAATTACCGTTTTTGCAATGGTAATCCCTTACATTACTCGTTACTTGAAAAAAGTAATCGGATTACAGTAACGCGTTACAAGTAACACGTTACTGCCCATCTCTGGACGGGAATAACAAAAAATTCTCCTTTGATAACAAGACTGTTTTTGTGACTCTCTATCCACATCCTTCAAGGCCATCTGCATCGCCTGAAGATTGTTAACTTTCACTTAACCGAGTGAAGGGACACTTTCGCTTGGCTGAACACGGGACACACACATGCACACACACAAACACACACACGTACACTGACGCACTCCAACCCCCTTCAAAGCACTTATGTTGTGAGATGTGATATTTCATGTGCTATGTGCTGAGGTGTTTTATTTTTCTGTTCTCAAACTGATCTTCCTGTTGGAGCTCAGTCTGGGTGGAGTTCTTTTTTTCTCCTTGTCTTTCCTCATGTTGTGCATTGTCCATTGTTCTAACTCTCCAACCTGTCTTCCCCATGTGATGTTTGTGTAATATATGTATGGTCGGAAGGGTAAGATGGCGCTGGAATGAAAACTGGCAGCCTTATCCCAGAATTTCCTTTGGGGTCAATCTTCGGGATCAATAAAGTTTAATGAATAAATGAACTACATCCTCAGGGAGGCAGAACGAGCGATGCCGTTGACTTAAAACACCTTTCAGTCTGAGATGCAGGCATTGATAACATACTGTCTGCAGGTGACCTCACAGTGATGCTATTGTTTCAAGTCGGCCAGTCACAGCCTGCCTGTGTTTTGAGAGGAGGATGATAACTCTCCCGAGTGGGCCTGACAGCAGCGAGGGAAACACTGGCATTTTCTGAAAGCTACGACATCACCATAATGGACCCTGTCATTAGTGAAAAGCATCTGGACTTAAGGAAGTCCAGATGCTTTTCTTTCCAAGCTCCTTAGACTATGATGGCCTAAATTACTGACAATCTATACAGTACATATCCTAACATGTGAATTGCCCTAGGCGTGGGGAACTTTAGCCTCATCCCAGTCTCCTACATCGCGCACAGTGGTGTGATTTCTTTTCTTTTCTTTTTTTTTTTTTGATGAGTCGGTGCTGGATGTAGCCCCGTGATGAGAATTTGGAGAATTTGGCCAACATATATGAATGTAGTCACTTCAGATGCTTTTCACTGAGATTAAAAGACTAATGTTGAACATTTTCTGGATCAGAGACCAAATGTGGGACAACCAGCTTTAAAATTTCTCTTCTTTATGTCGTAAAAAAAAATTGGTGGTGAATTTTTCTAAAATGAATTACAAGTTTGTTATTTTAAAATACCCATATGGTTCATGTCTATAATGTACGATCTTAAAATACAATGCAACAAACAGCGTGCGGCAAACAGCATGTGTGAAACAGCATGAGCCAAAACAACCTGAACTAAACAAAAGGCTGGCTTTAAAATCTGAAAACTGGAATATAAGATGAGTATATTAAATGGATAAGGATAAAGTAAGTCCTGCATGCAGCATCCCCCCTACTCGCCAGTTTACCTGGCCCATGATTTTGCTGGGAGGTGCTTCAGACTGGGATAATGAAAATCTGCATATTTCAAGATTTTTATTTTCCATTTGCGCACAGGACCAACAGTCCATGCACACTGGAATTCTTGTGCAGAGCTCTCCAGGTGAAGTCACATTTTTCACAAGATAAAGACAAAGCAACTAAAAAAGGAAAATAGAAATAAAGTAAGGAATGAAGAAATCATAGTAATTACTATATACAAAAACACTGTACAGAGAGGGTTGTAATACACTTCCTAGTATTGCACGCATAATATTGCACATTTTCACAGATCTGTTACACAAGTCTGTTGTGAGTATATTGCACATTAGGATTGGTTAAAATCACTGACTATCTTCAAAATGAGCTAAAGTAGTGCTGTGTTATTTTAAGTGTTCAGTATTTTTTTGTTTGCCATCAGTCTGACTGTGGTGTTTTCCTAAACACCGAACATTATCCTCAGTACTGAGCTCCTCAGTGATCCACAACAGTTTTTTTTCTCTGGCTTACCTCTTCAGCTGAGGGGGATTAGAAAAATCATCCACACCACATCTCTACACCAAGAACCACTGATCTGCTCCCTTTTCTCTGGTGTTTGATGGCAGCTTACACCCTTTTATGTTGCAATCCTGCCTCCTTCTGTTTCTTTAATGCAGTCATTTTCCTGTCATCTGTCAGAAACCCAAATAACATTCTCCTTCCATCTAATGAACACATTTTGACCCTGACCTTCCTTAGCTCTACACTGTGCACACCTCTGAACAGCTCTCCTTGCACTTCACAGCACTTACTGCACAAAAATCAAGACTTGTTCCACTGTTTATATTTTCTTTAAACTGACCTTAATATTTAATATTTCTGTGTCCACATTTGCTTTTGTGAAGTCCAAATCGGTCTTTTAGGCTACAGCACGGTACAGAAATAATCAGTATCACATGATTCCACATGCTATGCTGTGTTCTTGCCTGTATATATACAGTATGTTGCCTGCAACATATATGTAGAAGTGAAGCCATTCATATCTGCTTCCCTCTCTAACCCTGGTAGGTACCTTAAGAAACTAATGACTGGTTTTCATATTCTGATGTCTCCATTTGAACCCTTTTAAGCCCGGCAGAGCTGATCTTTACATTTTTGTGGAGCATTTCAAGTTGCTATGCATCATTACAACCGTTATATCCCCAAATTTACAAATATTTATCCATTGTATGCGTTACTATGCACATCCAAACTGTAAATGCAAAAAAGTTGCACAAAATACAGGGTGGGCCATTTATATGGATACACCGTAATAACATGGGAATGGTTGGTGATATTAAAGTCCTGTTTGTGGCACATTAGTATATGTGAGGGGGGAAACTCCTCAAGATGGGTGGTGACCATGGTGGACATTTAGAAGTCGGCCATCTTGGATACAACTTTTCTTTTTTCAATAGGAAGAGGACCATGTGACACATCACACTTATTGGTAATGTCACAAGAAACAGGAAGGAACAGGAACAGGAAAGACTAAGACTGCTGACACTCTTAAAACTGCTCTTAAATTCCTGAATTAATTATTATTCATTTGCGAGTTGGATATTTTGTTCCTAAAACAGAACAACTTTGACAACTCTTCCAATTCCTGTTTATATGCTAAAATGCATCACACTTCAGAGGAATTACAAAATATCCAATCAAACTAGGATGGTGAACATGGCAAACATTGCTTAAAATCAGCTTTTTGCCAGTGTCACAGTGAAATATTTCTTTATACTGTAGCTGCTTAGACTGGTTGTTCGTCTAATATAGAAAAAAGTGAATTATCACTGAATATGAGTTAAATCTGGTTCACAGAACTTTAGGAGCATAGATACAGCTGATGTTAGCACTTTGGTCAAAGCTCCTTTGTATTTCAGTTTAACCTCATAGTGCTGCTAGCATGGCTGTAGTGTCATGATGAATATTTTAATGATCTTTCCCATAGTGCCACCTTTTCAGCATTTTTAACAGTCTTAGCTTCACTGCTGATGAGCTTATTTATTTGTTTATTTACGTATTTAGTTTACCCCAGAGTTGCGTTGTTTTCCTTGGTATCATCTGGTACAGTGGCGTTCAGCAGCTGACTGACTGTTGCTACTGCTGACACTCTGCACAGACACAAATATGAACTGAGATTAACATCTTACTTTCTTTTTTTCCCCTTAAGATTTATTGAATGTTTGTACCTCTGTGGCGTTTGCAGACAGCAGCAGTGTGTTGACTATCTCAGCCGCTGCTGTAACATTTTCAGCCGTCAGCTCTTCTGCTTTGGATGTCAGAATCTGAGTGCTGGTCGCCAGTGTCTCTAAATCAGCTGGACTTGTAAGCTGAGAGAAGAGAGACATGATTCATTCATGTGGTCCTTTACTGAATCTGGAATCCTCTGGATGGGACCTCAGAGCTGCATTTCTACAGGATCACCTCAAAGAGAAATACTCAGACTTCAACCATATGACACTTTCAATCTTTCTTCAGAAGAAAAAAAAAACTGCTGTTCTTACATTTTGTTGTATGTCGCTGAGCATCAGGTCACACTGGAAGATCTGTGGAGGGCTGAAACCTGGTGATCCATTCATGGACAAACACCTGGCTGAAGATTTAGATTTACCAGCTGAGTGGAAATGGTGATAGAAACAGAAACATCAATACACTAGAGTCTACCTGATGGAGTGATGTTGGACTGAGGGGAAGATGTGGATGACTTACCACCACTCGTTCCTACTTCACATTTTTCCTTAGAATATGCAAACCAGCCGATGGGTGTACGAGGGAACCTGAAGCCTCCTAGCTGCTGCTCTCCGCAGAAGTTTTCTAGGAAAAGTTTGTTAAAAAAGAAACATTGTTTTTATTTGTTTTTTAGAATACTAGGAATTTAATTTATTTTTTTAATCACAAAAGAAAAAATGACTTTTAAATAATGCATGCTGAACTTGATTTCAGGTTGTAGAAATCCTTACAGCTGGTACATTAGACGTTTTGAGCAAATTATGGTTTTTGGTCTCTGGCATTCTCTCTTTCGTTCTCATCTGAATGTTTTTGACCCATCAGACTCTAATCGATGAACCTTCTTACCTTCTGAGCATGTTACTCCAGTCCATTCATCAGGACAGATGCAGACACCGTTCTCTGGTTTCCCTCCGTTATCACATATCAGAGCAGTGGTGGTAGGAGGGGTAACCGTAGTTGGGGATATAGTGGTCGTTGTAGTATTAGCAGTAGTAATAGGTATAGTAGTTGAATTATAATGAGTAGTGTTTGCTGAAGGAATTGTTGTAGGATTAGGAGGTAAAGTACTGTTAGTGTATGAGCTCGTAGCATTAGTACCAATTGTAGTAGGAGTACTGTAAGTAGTAATATTTGCACCATTAGTTGGGTAGAAAGTAGCAGTAGTGTTTGTGTAAGGAGTAGTTGTATTAGTATCACTTGTAATAGTAGTCATAGGAGAATAGTGAGCAGTACTCATTTGATCAGTCATGGGGTAGGAGGTAGTATCAGTTATCTGACTAACAGTCGTATCAGGCCTGGTAAAATCTGTAGTTGTAAGAACAGGACTGGAACTAGTGGGAGGAGTTTCTAGATAATCTGGTGTTTCCGAGTCAGTGGTTGGATCAGTATCTTGTGTTGTGGTACTCAAATTAGAAGTATTAGATGAAGTGGTATTGTTAGGAACTGTTGTTATAGTAGTGATATCCTCTGGAGTTACAGTAGTAATGCTTTGTTCAGTAGTTATATTTTGTGCAGTAGTAGAATCATCAGGAACATCAGTAGGAAGGAGTGCAGTAGCTGCAGTATCAGGGATGTCTGTTGTTGAAGTTAACTCTGCTCCAGCTGTGAAGGAGACTAAAGGAACAGCTGTGGGAAACACATCATCATTACAATGATCAGTTAGTTCATTAAAAGCACTATGAATGCTGATACTTAGCACGTATGGTTTTTATTATACCTGATCTTAGTATGTCATCATTAGTGTTGGGAAGGTTACTTTTAAAATGTATTCCACTACAGATTACAGAATACATGCCCCAAAATGTATTTTGTAACGTATTCCATTACGTTACTCAATGACAGTAACGTATTCTGAATACTTTGGAATACTTAATATATTATCATGCTTTTTACAACTACATGAATGTACTATTGTTGTGTGACTTATTACTATTACTGAAGGTTACTCACCATACCAATACCAACTAGATTTTTAAATCTTAATATAAAATGAGTAACAGTAGGATGGACTTTAGGTAAGGCTGCACTTTTTTGCAGCGATCTCGTATAGAAAACTATTCCATGCGTATATAAAATGGGTCTGAACTGTAGTAAAGGGACCTCTGGCTAATACGTCCGGCTCGTAGCCAAAAACTAGCTTTACTTTGTTGTCTGGGTCAATTTTGCTAGCAAGCGACTGAGAGAGGCGTTGAAAGGCTGCTCCAACGGAACTTAATGTTTCGGAGGAAAACACGAACACAGTGTACAGTCGATATTTACATGCTTCATACATGTTATGCCTGTAACACTCTGCCTATTGCCTTTATATTAAATAATTTTTTGAATAATGATTTTTAAAAATATTTCTTCACGTCATTATGCCGCAAGTAGAGGTGACATGGGCCGTGAGATTGAGACCCAGGCATTAGAGCCTCTTAATGTGTGTTTTGTTTGGGTTTCCACCAGCGTGGAATTACCGAACATAGAGAGGGCATAGCCTAACATATGAAACGGGAAAAGATCCATTTATTTCAACAAAGTAACTGTATTCTAAATACCACCTTTTTAGACCGTAACTGTAACAGAATACAGTTACTCATATTTTGTATTTTAAATACGTAACGCCAGTACATGTATTCCGTTACTTCCCAACACTGGCCATCATTAAAATTAAGCACAAAGCCCAGATCCAGATAGTATTAAAGGTACTGTTGATAAAGATGGACATCAGAACCCTGTTATCACAATCCATCCACCCAGTTTTGAAAAAAAAAAATTCCAACAAACTATGAACAAATGACTGATACTGTGATACTGTGGAAAAATACATTGACATAAGAGGAAAACAATTATTACAAAAATACTGAAAGCCTCAAGATGCACCTATAGTATCAATTTAAAAATCCTAGGTGACATATTTCTACAGTTGCTATGTTCACAAACTTTCCTGGTCGCCCAGTGGGATTACCACAACATCCCATCAGCCATAACAACCATTATGACATATTAATGATAATAACAATCAGCAGCAGCAGTTGTGGCTGTCAGGCACAAACCTCCTCACCTGCAGCTGGAATAAAGCCTTCTCACTGAGTTCAGCTGAGACAGACTGTAGAATAGTTATGACTGCAGCCTTGTGATAATGCAGCTGTGACAGTAACAGTGACTGTGACACACTGAACACACACAGTATAAGCTGATGTCCATACACTGACCACAGCTTCAAGAACAGCAGCTGTCAGAGGTCAATATTATTTCTGTATAACAAAACAATAACAACACAGTAAAACGTCTCTAGACGGGAAGACAGTATCAGCAATGTAGCCTGACTTTGTGTGTGGACAGAGTTTACTGTTCACGTGGATCAGAAGAAATGTAAAATCAAAAAACAAAAAAATGAATAAATACCTGACCTTCTAACTAGTTTATAATACTCATTAATTTTGTATTCATTAATAATGAACTTAGACATAACACATTATCAGTATTATTCTCTTACTCATGCTTATATGAAATCGATGCTTGTATTATGTTTGAGAAAAGCAACAAAAAACAAATTTCATCTTAAGCTGTCTGTGTAACTTAATGGATCATACATATAAACTTTATTTGAACAGTCAAAATGAGAGAGTTATTGTGCAATTATGACCTCCTGACTCAACACACTAACGGCTCTGGTAATGTCAGAAACCGAGAAGCTCAGTTTTTCTTACCCAGAGTGAAAACAAGCCAAACCCAGCCGTCCATGATGATGAGCAGCTGCAGACCAGGTTTCCTGAGTCGTCACAGTCCAGTTTGTTAAAAGTTTTAAAGATCCTGTTGCTGTGGGAGTCTGTGTGAAAACACTCAGTTCCAGTGCTTCAAAAAGAGCCACCGATAAAATAATAATGAACATCAAAGCAGCTCAAAGGTTCATTTTAACTGTTGCAGGCATCTTTCCAATGCCAAAGTTTATGGTTTCTTTGTTTTATCTGACGTTTATTTCAGTTTATATTACTTGTTGGTTGCATTGTCTGTTTATTAATGACTCACTTGTAAACATTGGACTTTGAAGTGCACTCAGCAGAAGAGAGCAGAGTTTTAACTGGAGTGCTGAAACCACTGATGTGGTCTTAGAAGCAGGACAATAGGATTCTTCTCTTAGTGCCCGGTGCAGCCCACAGTAGTCATGTCTGATACTTGAAGGCTGTGACTCAAGTTGTGAAACAACTTTAGCTTTCAGTCTTTGGATAGATGTGGCAACTCCACTAGAGTGTGGTCTAGTTCACTGAAGTAATCTTCAGGGCCTTGATCTCAGTTATCTGGATCAAAATGTTTAGCTACAAGTTCAAGCACTTAACCCTCTGGGCTCTATGGTGGCCATTTGTGGCCACTTCACTTTTCTTTTTTTAACCATTTTTGCTGTGTTAATGCAAATGGAATTAAACTTCCAAAGGGTCTAGATTTTTTCAGATTTTTTTTAATTTTTAACTTCAGCTGCTTAAATATATCAATAATATACACTATACATCAAATTGTTACTCTTGGCTCTATTGTGGCTATTTTTGGCCAGTTGAAACCCATTATAACCACCTTTTTTGATTCCTTATTATTGACAGTACTAAATCATGCAATTTAGGTAAAATTGGTTTCATTCTAAACTCGACACATGAAAATTGTAGTTTTTAATGTTTTTTTTACCAAATAACATCATTTACCCATTTTTGGCCAAACAAGCAATTTCATGTAATATTCTTAGTTTCCAATAAGGAAACTGATGGCTTAACACACTCGAATGGACCAATAGAATGACACAATTTTGACATAGGTTTGATCTTAAGGATCTAATGCATGACATTGTAGCACAAACATGTATTTGCAAGATAGACTGGAATGAATTATGATGCATCAAACATTACATAGGCTGCAGTGAATTTCTGTTGATGCAGGCTATTGAGCTTTGAGGTTCCCAGTCAAACTTAGCTTTGAAGCACATGCTAAAAGCACTTTTACTGATGTATTTTTCATGAAAAGAGACCATACCCAAAATATTAACACTCAAAAAAACAAAAAAACAATCACAGGACATTTTGCAGAGTTCAAACCTGCAGCTGCAGCGTGGTCTGGAGTTTATGCAGGTGCAGACGGTGCTACTTCTGTAAGTAAGCCTAACAGCTTCCAGATCACTTATTCTGGCAATATGGCAAGAAGGTCATCACTGCTTCAAGCACTTTTTGTATGATCTGGTCAGAGAGCAAGGACATCAAGCAGTCCTCTGCCCTTGAAGAAAAGACATCTGCCCAAGATGAAGAAACGTCCTCTCCAGAAGATGAGGGGACAATCTCCAAAGAGGCTGACTGCATCACCACTGATGATGAGTACCAGCCAGTGCCTGAATCCTCCTCTTCTTTGATGAGGATTGGGGTTGGGGGGCATGGAGGTGGAGGCCAAGCAGCTGATGGAAAAGAACATAGAAGCATTTTCTGAGAACGAGGAGCCGACGTCTGAGTGGATCCCTCATGAAAGGAAAACCATGTGGGTCCCACTACTGAAGAGAGACTGCTCTACAATCCAGTACCCACTGGTATCAAACCAGGGCTCATCCTTTATGCAGTTCCCTTCATTAGCAGCCTGAGATCTACTTTTGACTTTTTAATGAAAAAGGAGATCTTTTAGCTGCTGTGCACTCTTACAAACCTGCACGGGAGGCGAAGGTGTGAGGATTGGAGGATTACAGATGAAGTGGAAATGTGAGCCTACATCAGAATAAAGCAATACATAGCATGTGGGATGACAACACTGGAAGCTCTCTGGAAGTAAAAAATGGCATGGGGTTCAGACTCAAACTGACAGAGGAGCTCCAAGGACAACGTCTTTACTTCGGTCACCTTGGCAGAGGAACTCCTCAGATGAAAACTGGCACAGGGGAAACAACCCAGAGCTTCCTCCCCAGCTCCTTCAGTTGCAACAGAGGAATATTTTGTTGTCTGTCTTTGGCTTCACCAAAACTACCACGGCGATATCCCACATGCCAAAGCAATGGAGGAATGTGCTTCTTTTGACCACAACACACAGGGAACCAACAGTTCCCTGTGTGTGATAGGGAATAGAGGAAGCCTGGATGCAAGAAGCAATCCTGGACTACAATAGGCACAAATACAGCTTGAATAACTTAGAGAGGATGTTGGCAACTCGAGTTGTTGAAGGAAAACTAACTGATGGCTGCTGGCTCTTTTCTCCAATCTCCTGGATGTCTTTGGATGCAACGCCTTTGTCCCATCAGAAACAATTTCACAGAAGTGGGGGAGTCCTCTACAACCTACAAATGAAGAGTGATCCTGGAAGAGCTGGGGCACATGCTGGTGACCTCAACAATTGCAAGACGGCCTTGTCCCCGATTCTCAGCCACTTCTGCCATTGATCTCCAGATACAGCAGTCTGAACCAGAGTGGGACCCACACCCCACCAACAAAATGAGAGGAAGGCGCAAAAGGTGCACCTCCAAGATTGGAACAGCAGCCCCTTCCACCAGGTGTAGAAAGTGTGCCTACAAAAACAACTCTACTGTGGTTAGTACATCTTGCTGCTATTGAGGATGCACACAGAAGCTGACACACTGAAATATAAATTTTGATCATTTTTGTGGTCATTTCACTGGTTATTTGGTCATTAAATTGCCTTTCTGGCCACTAACACACCATGACTGATTTTCATTTTGGCCATTCATCCCCCCCCCCCCCAAAATAAAATAAAGTAAAAATAAATCATTGTTATAAGTTACTGGTACTGACCTGAATGGTGATTAAAAAAAATATTAGGTTTCATAATTCATATGCTGAAAAAAAATCAAACTTTATTGCTATTTTCTGTAGTAATACGTAGTAAAACGTAGTAATAAAATGTATCTGACTGGTATTCAAAGGGTATAATTTCTGAATTTGAATTATATTTTGGTTTTCATGGCTAGGACCGGTGCTAATTTAAAAAATCAAGTCAATGAAAGTAGAAAAATGTTTTAATATATATTAATTGTATAGCATTTTGTGAAAGTAAACAGGAGTTTCTATGTTTTTCTGTCACTCCCCCCCCAAAAAAACAATGATGCACAAAAATCATTGATACTGTTAATTATTGCTATTCATCTCACCACCATCATGGTTAGAACATAGATCAGTTTGCATGTATTATTTGAAAAAAAAAAAGGGATTTTATGATTTTTTCCATTTATGAGTTCTTAGGATTATGTGATCTAACTGGTATTTAAAGGGTTAAATTCTGAATTTGAATGAAATTTTGATTTTCATGACCAGCACTGATGCAAATGTGTATATATATATATATATACACACATATACATATATACATGTACATGTGTGTGTATATACATATATATATATCCAGGGCTCTAGACTAACTTTTTGCCATGGGCGCACCGGTGCGCCCAACTTTAAAAATTTAGGCGTACCGGCACAAAAGTTAGGCGCACTCAAATTTTTCAACCGCATCGCTTAACACCGCAGTTTTACATGTGCACATTTTTTGGGGGGAAATTGCAGTCCATACAGACAATATTGATTTCTAAATGATTAACTAACAATCTTGTGCTTAAAGTGCTTTGGCAATATTGTAGAAAATGTTAAACTTAATCATCATCTCGGCTCCTCTGACGACCTGTTTGCTGTTGCATGCTGCTGAAAGGCAGTGGGGAGAGGGGACACTTGGGCAGTGCATTTATTGCAGCATATCATGTGTTTTCTGGATACACTGCTGTTTTTTCAGCATTCAGAGGTTGATGGCACCGTGTCAGAGCTGGCTATGAATTTCAGACGGATCAGGCCTTAACAAAAAAGTTATCAGTAGTTCTTTTCATCTTTTCTTATTACCCACAGCTACATCCACTTCTGTCGGGGCTAGGCTGCTCACTAGGGCTGGGTATCATCACTGATTTCTATAATCAATTCGATTCCGGTTCTCAAAGTCCTGATTCGATTCAATTTAGCCTCAGACAGTCAAAAATATTATAATTCTGATCATTTATCAGTACTGATACACGTGAGACTTCATCAGAATTGTGAACATCACAGCAGATGCCTTTGTGTCAAAGTAACTGAGAATAAAACACAGAAAAACATGAAGGAGATTTTTCTGACCTGAGTTTTTATAGCAGATAACCTTAAAATTATTCTGCAATATTCTGTAATTTTGTATAATTTTAAAAAGTTTAAATTTCTTCAGTATTGAACAGCAGAAATTAGGCTTTCTTGTCCGAGATCATTTAAGTGAAAAAAAGAAAAAGAAAAGAAAAAGACAGCGGCTGACAGCACTGTAAACAACGGTAGACTGGTGGGTAATAAGCGAATGAATAATCCAGAAAACAGAGATTTGAGATGGGAAACTGTTCTTGAAGTACAGAGAGAGAGAGAGAGAGAGAGAGAGAGAGAGAGAGAGAGAGATTTTTATCGTGGTGGAAGCAAAACAGCAAAAGTCAGAGGGAATTCATGACGACATTGATCAAATGTGAAGTGTAGTTTGCTTATTCTTTTGCTGCTGGCTCGGCGAATTTTGGTTGGAGAGACAAAACCTGCAGCTCAGAATCAGCGCAAAAAGACGTTAACACAGAGCGGACGGTGGGCTTGGTGAGCTCCGACAGTGTGTCCGTGTACGGGCCGTCGGGTGAGAAAGCCGAGAAAGAGAAAGCTGATTCTGATGCATCGGGTCAGCTCTGTGTTTACGTCTTTGTGTGGAATCCGTGTACCTGCTCTCATTTGCTGTTTGGTGGTTGTTGAAATAGTTTTGTGAGCTTTAATCTGAGAATCTGGCGTTTCACAGTTATATTTAAAAGTCAATTCAGGATTTAATGAAACGATATCGCTTTATTCAAGCTACTCACCTCCCTCTTCCACCTGCACTTTCAACTGGACCACGGCCGATCAGAGAGGTCCCGCCCCTGACTATCTCTGATTGGTTTAGTCCATGATAGGGGCATAATGTGTGTCTGTTGTTGACCAGACGGAGAGTTGCAGAGATTTATTTAATTATTTTTGTTACCCGAACAGTTTTTTTTAGTCGCACCACTGAAAAATTTGGTCGCATTTGCGACCAAATTGGTCGCACTCTAGAGCCCTGATATCTATATATCTCTCTATATATATATACATATAGGCTGTCCAAAAGTAATCGTGGAGGCAGAAGATCCTGTTCCTGTTTTTCTCCTCGGTGACCCAGCATACCCCCTGATGCCCTTTGTGATGAAAGACTTTGCTAATGGAGGTGCTACTCCTCAGGAACAGTATTTTGGGTTGTCATTGTGTAAATGCAGAATGGGGATTGAGTGTGCCTTTGGACGTTTAAAAGGCCGATTTGGAGCACTACGGAGGGCGATGGACATCAATCTGGATGACCTTCCTTTTGTCATCAATGCCTGTTTTGTTTTGCATAACTTTTGTGAAGCTAACAGGGACCTCATTCCTGACCAAACTGTTGCCGCAACTGTCCAGTATGACAAAGACTTCCAGCCACCAACACAGCACCACAATATACGAACAGAATGCACGGAAACTGAGGGAAGACGAGTGAGAAATGTGCTTACCAAGTTTCTGGACCCCTGAATGCTCCTGTATTGTTGTTTTTGTTTTTTTTTTTTGTTTTTTTTTTGAGAAGATAATGCCACCAAATGCTGTTTGTCATTCACAATGTCATTTTTTTTGGACTTGGTATGGAAAGTGCCTGACACTAATGACTAATTTTCGTATTCTGATGTCTCCATTTGAACCCTTTTAAGCCTGGCAGAGCTGATTTTTACATTTTTGTGGAGCATTTCAAGTTGCTATGCATCAATACAACCAACAGAATAGAATAGAATAGAATAGCCAGTTCTAGACAGGCGTATATGAGGGGGCAGACAGAAATGTAAAGGGGGCACATAGTGGCAATGGAGGCGAAAAAGGTGTGGGGGTTGGGTGGGGTGCTCTGGATCAGGGCTGCCACAAATGATTATTTTGATAGTCGACTAGTCACCAATTATTTTTGTGATTAGTCAACTAATCACATCATGCATCCACTGGACATAAAACGTGCAGCTTATTGCACCAGCATGCATCTGCTCTTATAAAGCTATCATTAGCTTACAGCTTGAAGTGTTTAAGGTAAATAGCCTGTATTTGTATAGCGCTTTACTAGTCCCTAAGGACCCCAAAGCGCTTTACACATCCAGTCATCCACCCATTCACACACTGGTGATGGCAAGCTACATTGTAGCCACAGCCATCCTGGGGCGCACTGACAGAGGCGAGGCTGCCAGACACTGGTGCCACCGGTCCCAGCCGGGGCTCGAACCGGCAACCTTCCGATTACAAGGTGAACTCCCAACTCCCAACCCAACACATAACTTATGTCACAGTTTGCCGAGGCAAACTGCGTGGCGTGTGAAGAGTGGACCCAGGTGCAGACATTCTCACACTCAAACTTAACTGATGATGAACCGTTTATTAAAGCAGACAGAACAGTACAAAATAAAAGGGCGAAAACAATATAAACTAAGCAATAACCTAAACCGGGTAAATTAGAAAGGAAACATGAAGAACCCTGGCAAGTAGAAAACACAGGGAAACTCTAAACATGGCAATGTAGTGAGGAAAACCTGAAAGCAGGACATGGCAAGGGAAAACGCAGACGATCCGACAAGGATTGAATGAAAAGGCACAGACTAAATACACACAGGAGGCTAATGAGAGAAGTGGGAACACATGGGGAACAGCTGACACACATGAACATAATGACCTCACAGTGGAAGAGTAAAACTAAACACGATGAACACAGGAACACAAGATCTCTTCAAAATAAAACAGGAAACATAAGACGCAGACATGACAACCTGAACGTGACAACGTAAGACACAGACATGAAACATGGTAAAATGCATCAATACAACCAACAGAATAGAATAGAATAGAATAGAATAGAATAGAATAGCCAGTTCTAGACAGGCGTATATGAGGGGGCAGACAGAAATGTAAAGGGGGCACATAGTGGCAATGGAGGCGAAAAAGGTGTGGGGGTTGGGTGGGGTGCTCTGGATCAGGGCTGCCACAAATGATTATTTTGATAGTCGACTAGTCACCAATTATTTTTGTGATTAGTCAACTAATCACATCATGCATCCACTGGACATAAAACGTGCAGCTTATTGCACCAGCTCTTATAAAGCTATCATTAGCTTACAGCTTGAAGTGTTTAAGGTAAATAGCCTGTATTTGTATAGCGCTTTACTAGTCCCTAAGGACCCCAAAGCACTTTACACATCCAGTCATCCACCCATGGGTGATGGCAAGCTACATTGCAGCCACAGCCACCCTGGGGCGCACTGACAGAGGCGAGGCTGCCGGACACTGGCGCCACCGGGCCCTCTGACCACCACCAGTAGGCAATGGGTGAAGTGTCTTGCCCAAGGACACAACGACCTAGACTGTCCAAGCTGGGGCTCGAACCGGCAACCTTCTGATTACAAGGTGCCCTCCCAACTCTTGAGCCACAATCGCCCCACATGAAGGGCAAGGGAGACTTAACAGGGGTGGAAGACACAAGGGGAATCTAATGTCAAAGAACTATAACAACCTAGGCATGATAAAAATGAACTTAGAAAACCTGAAGGGCTTAAACATAAACCATAAACTAAAACTCAAAACGCTGGGTCAAAAGACCCAGGATCGTGACACCTTGAGCCACGATCGCCCCAGGTATGCTAACTAAAAATAAAGAGGGAGTGGGAGCTGGGGGTGGGAGTACAACTAAGTGAGAGAGTGAAGCGGGAGTTCGCTGTTCTCGTCAGCTCTAGTGAGCCTTGAACCCTCTAGCTATCAAGATGGTGAGTAACAGACGTCTCTGAAAACGTCGGAGCACTTTTGCAAATATGTGATGTCTTGATAAATTGAACAGATATTTGAAGTTTACACAGCTATAGTCTTGCCAGAAAATATCTGAAAACTTTATTTTGTGACCCAGAAAGAGTAATAAGAATAAGATTAAAACTAAGTAGCCGCCACAATTGCAGGAAACTAAAATTGGCTGGGCCACGCTATGAATTCTAGGATAGGTTGGGCCACGAAGGATACTCCCGACCCATGCTTCAAATCTGGAGAAATGAAGGACGCATTTGTCGGCCGCATTTGTAGGAGTCTACGAATTTTGACAGCCTTTGTTGCGTCGCTGTAACATAATTGGCTTACAAATGCAGACTCTATAGGATGTGGCTCCTAAATTTGGACACTGCTATGATAACAGAGACTGCTTCTTCTTCTTCTTTGGCGTTTAACGGCAACTGGCATCCTTGTAGATGCATTGCTGACATCTTCTGTTTCAGTCCATTATTGCACTCTTAAATCCTACTACTTATTCCTGCGTCTTTTTTAGGATCTTACAAAGCTTGAAACGATGCGCCGACTATGAAGTTAGTCGTTGATGATTTTGATAGTCGACTAATCGTGGCAGCCCTACTCTGGATAACTGTTTTTGTCATGTAATTGGATTGCAGTTTGTCAGGCCTCTTCCCAAAGAACTGACCGACTTGGGTGTCCCACCTGAAGGCTGAGCTTCTGCTGGTCAAGCTTTTATGATCACTAAGCCACACAAACACCCTGACCACGTTAAGGTGGCAATCCCTCAGGGGGAAAACAGAAAAGCAAAAAATCAGATCTTTACAATTAACAACATAAAATCTATCTTAATTGGAGGGCCTTATTCAAATAAATTTGCAAAATTAAGTGGGAATAAAATAAGAGCTCTCAATATAGCCAATACTTACAAAACTAAAAAGGGTTAGCATAGTAATAAAAAAACAACAACATAAATACCTGTTTATCGCGGTTTCATAGAAACTCAAAAACAGAGAGACATTAAACGCACCTCATTGGCTGCTGTTCCAAACGGGAAAAAGTACGTTCTTTGCAGCTGCACTTCGTCTCGCAGGAATAGTTTGTGGTATCCGTGGTTGATCTGCCGGCATTCTGAACCTTCAGGCTGAAGCCGAAGCAGCGCAACTGAGAAGACGGATCCGGGAGAGAAGAGCCAGGATAAAGATGAGGGAGAGGAGACGTGCCTCGATGGCATGCCTTCTTGACTTGGTACATTTTGTAAAAATAATTAATAGCCTGGTGTTTCTATGCATGTACTCCCAAATCTAGAGAAAAGGTCACATTTGCTGTGTATAATATGATACGGTGGTAGATCAATACTATATAAAGCCTATACAGTTTAACAAAAATATCTCTGTGGAGTACTGAAACAAGCTTTACTCTCCAAAGACACAAACAGGACATTTGTATGTCATGCAAATGGTCAAAAATACACACTCAAGAAAGCCATCGAAGTTCATATTGTGTTTTAATCACAAATTTAAGTAAACATGACATAACGTATACTAAAAATAACAATAAATATTTCAGTAACTGTTCAATAAATATATAAAAAACCTGATTCATATCTGTTTAAATACTGTGTCTTTTTTTCTTTTTTAAAACAGGGGAAAAGCCCAGCAAAAATATATACACAAATTAATTACAGTATCCCCATCCTTTCAATCTTCTTTACTGGAGTTGACCTAAAACCAGCCTTCAGACTGTCAAGAGCAAGCATTAACATGCTTGTGCAAATGCTCCCCCGGGAAAAACAACACGGCTGGAACCATGAAATTGAGGTGCTAGTGACCATTTACTGGCTGGCCTGTGGAGCCTCATACCGAGTGACAGCAAACATCTTTAGCATGCTGGTGGCAACAGTGTGCAGGATTGTCCACAATGTCATAGAGGAAATGATGAAAATTCTGCATCGCGTCATTTATTTCCCAAAGGCAGAAGCGATGGAGGAGGTTGGGGCAGGCTTTGCACGCCTTGCTGTCAAAGAGGCATTTCGTTGCACAGCTGGTGCAATTGATGGATGCCACATCCGCATTCTTCCACCTGGGGAACCACATAAAAGGTCACACATCAATAGGAAACTGTTCCCCTCTATCGTGATGCAGGACATCTATGACTCCAGAGGTGCGTTCCTAGATGTGTACATTGGTAATTGCGGATCTGTGAATGATGCACTTGTATTGCTAAGATCCCCAATGTACAAACAGGCCCTGTATCCACCAGCAGGCTACTTCCTCTTGGGAGATGGAGGATACCCTTGCCTTAAGCACCCAGTGGCAATAATGACCCCATATCACCAGCCTGTGTCAAGTAAGAAAATAATTCCCCTTTTCTTTACACCTACAAACACATGTAGTGGTACATCTGTTACTGTGAAGCATGCAGAGCTTTAACAAAACAAATACAATATTATAATTCTACCTATTACACTAATTGAAAGTTTACTAAGCACTGAATAAAAGTGTGTACTGTCTTTCTTTTAAAGCTTAAGTTGAAGAAAGGTTCAATCGGCACCACGCCAAGGCCAGAAACATCATAGAGCGTACCTTTGGTATCCTCAAAACACGCATTTTCTTGCGAGCCCTTGAGATCCGGCCTATGTTTGCTCCCAAAGTTGTGGGAGCTTGCTGCATCCTCCACAACATCTGTGTGGCAACAGATGACGTCTGCCAAGAAGAAGGAGACGAGGAGGAGGTGGCAAAAGCAGGACCAGAAGCCGAAACAGAAGGCACAGGCGTGGACAGGGAGCTTTCAGGAGCTTGTATCCGAGCCAGGCTTGCTGCACGACTCTCTGCTCCTGAACAGCTGCCTGGATGTTTGTTTGAACATGACTACATCTAGATAAAGGTTTCATTTATAAGATGTAGTCATGCTCAAAGAAATATGTAGGCAGCTAAGGCCAAAATAAAAAGCCTCCTGTTGGTTAAAAAAAAATGTAAATTCAAATCATTTTTTTTCCAAATGTGTTAGTTATTAGTTAATTAGTTAAAATACATCTTTATTTGTTCAGCTTGTAAATAGTGTACATTAGTGTTCTTTTTTTGTATATTTGCTTGTGTGCTCACGGTTGTATAGGTTGAATCCAATGTTAAATGTTATTGTAAGTGTTACACTTGTTTAAATTATGTTTTACTTTGACTAAAGATATTCCCTGTTACACATGCAGCAAAAACCTCACTTCATTATTGAGATTTAAATTGCTTTATTTAAAATTTTTCAACAAGTTTTTCAAACAGTGATAGATATTGGTCTGTCCTTTCAGTAGCTGCCCCCTCCCTTTCTTCCTCCCTAGCCAGCGCCTGTCTCTCTCTCTCTCTTCCTCTCTTTCCGCCTGGTCTTTTAGAAACTGAAGTACAGCCTGGCTGTCCCTGGGCCTCTTCCTCTGGCTCTTCCTCAATACTTCAGTAGAAGGGGACAAGGCCGGAGTGCTGACTGCACCACCTGCAGTGGATGCGAAGTTTGCTGCAACTACCAGGGGTGGACTTATTGAGTGCTGCCCCTGGATCACAGCATCCATTATTTTGTACCACTGCCAGGTGGCGGCAGTCGGGCTACCTTCCTCTACCCCCTTGCTCCTGAAAATATGTATTAATTGCTATATTATAACAGATACAATTACTCTATTATTAAATGGCAAAGTACATTTAATTACCAACAAACAAACAAAAAAACAAACAAAAAAAATCAGGGCCTTACATTTCAGGAATGGTAAACAGGTATTTTTTTTAAACCAATCTAAGAAATCAGATAGGAACAGGTACATTACCTTGTATTTGGCCTTCAGATTGTTCAATTTCTTTTGTGCTTGCTTGGCTGTTATGGCCAGGCCTGAAGAGCTAACAAAGTCCCTGAGGGAAAAGAATGTTGCACTGTCACTTCGATAGCTAGTTATCATAAGATGTGCTCCTCTAATCCTTCCCTAGAAAACAGGGAGCAGCAAAAGCAGTCAGTATTTACTCCCATCCAGTCTTGCAGGAATTTCTCTTTCCTGTAAAAAGGATCTCATTTTCCGCCCGCCACTCAATGAGAGCCGTGTTTCCTCACTTGACCCTTGATTAAAATATAAAACATTAAATATTGCATTAATATTGTGGCGAGCTCAGACAAGGAGGAGACCGAGGTATCGTTTGGTCTTGCTTCCCGCAGAGTTAGCCAGGGAGCACAGACGTTTATTTGCATTCAACACGAAAAAACACCACCGCTAGCCCAACTGCTCGGCGCAGCACTAGCATCACAACAACAACAAAAAAGGCGCTCTCTCACCCAGAAACACACAGTCGCAGAGAGA
The DNA here is from genome assembly GCA_922035795.1 of Oreochromis mossambicus. NCBI lineage: Eukaryota > Metazoa > Chordata > Actinopteri > Cichliformes > Cichlidae > Oreochromis > Oreochromis mossambicus. The sequence continues at coordinate 58,115 of CAKLIZ010000787.1, read as the reverse complement.
GAGCGTCACCTGTAACCATGGCAACATAACGCTGCCGCCTGGAACAACAGAACACAGCTGTCAAACAAAACCCAAACAGGCCTGACCCGCTACAATATATTAACAATCCAAGCAAATAAAAGTAGGGAAAAATGACAGCAAAACAGTCAGATGCTTTATTAAAACTTAATGTTGATACAAACGTAAAAATAACTTAAGGTTTTTAAACATTATATAGAATAGTACAAGATTTGTGTAAACGACTGGCTATTAAAATTGCCAAAGTGATTTAAATCAGAGCCTTTAGACATAGCGGAAATTTCCAAATGAAATGCCGAGATTAGGCAGTTTTCTTTGGACACACTGAACCTCTTGTGCTCGCTATGTCACAGTCTGGCAGGGGAGCAGACTGTATGAATTGCAAAAAGGACCCAAAATGCAGACTCCAAGGAATAGGGAACAAAACGTGAATGATAACAAAAAGAGAGCCGTTTAATGAGGCTGGTAAAAGGTACAAACAAAAGGCAAGGCAAACTGAAGCAAAAGTTAACACAAACCTAAACTGGGAAATCTAAACAAAGAAAAACCTAGACAAGAAACTTGGAGGCGAGGCATGGCATGGCAAACATGGCGTGGACAACAGACGACCTGACAATGACACACTGAAAACAGAGGACTTAAATACACAGGAGGTGATTAGGGGAAGTGGAAACACATGTAGGAACAGCTGACTGACATGAGGCTAATGACACGACAAGGGAAGTGAAACTAAATACAATGAACAAAGAACACACGACTCCTTCAAAATAAAACAGGAAACATGAAGCAGACATGACAATACAAACTTGATAACAAAAGACACGTAGCATGAAACACAAAGGTCGAGGGAAACTTAAATACAGGGGAAGAAAACACAAGGGGATCTAAATAAACAAATGAGCTTAGATAACCTAATGAAGTAGAAATAAACCATAAACATCAAAATAAACTAAAACTCAAAACGCTGGGTCAACAGACCCAGGAACGTGACACGCTATTTGGTGGGCAAGGCCCCTCCGAAAACAGCATAGGAAATTTTTAATTAGGGTCTGTATTGTAAAATTGACTAAACACTCGAAGTTTAAATTACTATATTCTCACATAAAAATGCACTGCATATTACAACAGTAGTAGTATTTAACTTACAATTATGCATCTTCTCCTCTGCCATTTTCACAGAGGTCTTGCGAAATGCATTCTGGAATACCAAGTCCACACAAGTCACCACCGATGCATGCTCGATAAAACAGGCGGAGCGAGAACACATTTGGGAATTTTTCGCGTTCTCGGCTTGATGCATACTTTGAAATGGAACAGTACTTGGTCTCCAACTGATGACGTGTCACGAGTACACGAGAACGCAAGTACGCACAAGTACGCATATTGAGACAGGCCCTTAATTTGTGCCCTTTCTAGTGGATTTTTATGGTGCCCTGAATGGACTGCAACTTCAGAAGACACCAGCAATAAGAAAAACGCTGCAAAAGCACACAAAACACAACGGAAATAGGAAAAAACACAACGGATATAGGAAAAACGAAAACACAAATAGGAAAAAACACAACGGAAGTGTTTCTGGGGAGACAATAACCCGACGAACCAGTTGCAGGAAGCAAAATAAGCTCCGGACCCCACATGACTACCAGTTGTCAGGTGAGCATTTTGGCAGCAACATGAACAGCGCCACTGTAAGCGGCACTGCAGAAACTTTTCATTCATCCCACTTTAATTTGCATGACATCGAGCTGTATATCAAAAAAATAAATAGGTTAAATATTACCAACCTGTATAATGCTCCCGGCTTGCTTTTCAAAAGTATTTCAGCATCCCAGATCTATGCTATCCGGACATACATCACTATCTTATAAACTTCCCATCGTACTACTCGGGGGACTCGGGTTACAAATGGACTCAATCTGGCTTTGTAACAAACATTCAGCTGTGGAATCTTCAAGTAAAAAAAATTCTGGATCATCACTGGAAAGGTAAGTGTCATATTATTCCAGGTGGTGTAATGTTAGCATTGTTAGCGTTAGCGTTTGTTTACATTAGCTTCACTAAAACGTGTCTGGTTGTCAGTAGCTATTTTGTGTTTTGGTGTACTTAACCAAGATTGTTAACATTTGTAATTGTATTTATAGGTTCAACATTCCCAAAGGCTTAATGAACCGCAGTTAAAGCCATGGGTAGTAGTGAGAAAAGACGGGGTTGTCTTGGGAGCACACTGTAACTGCACAGCTGGCCTTGGTGAGAGCTGCTCACATGTGTTGTTCAGCACATGGCTGCATACCATTGGAAAAACAGAAGAGATAGCTGTTACATCTAAGAAGTGCAAGTGGGTCATCCCAAGTCAGGAGTCTTTAAAGAAAGTGGAGTATCAGCAATGCAAGGACATCATTTTTAACAACTCTAAACAAAATTTTTAAAAAAGAGAAATCTGCAAAAGCTGAGCAAGACCAACTGTATCACAACCTCTCCCAATGCCGCACACAAGAGGGGAAGATCATCAAACCTAAATTAAAATTCAAAATTAATGCAATTTTTGTTATTTATATAATTCAGTGTTTTATACTGCACCAAGGCAATAAAACTTTTTTTTCTGATTTTGATTCTGATATGTCAATCAGGAATATGAAATGTGGTTAGTGGAAATCATTTAAGATGGATGTGAAGTTTAAAAAAATAGTGAGCCCAGGTGATGTCTGCCATTCTCTTATTCTGATATTCTGACAAGTAAGAAAGCGTTCCCTTCAAAAGTGAAGTTACAATAAGGAAACAAAAAGTGAGTTATAATGTGTAAATGCTGGTTGAGCACATCAGTCACATCATTTTCATTTACATCACTGGAAGGGCACCACAGATTTAGATACATTGGTAAGCTCACAACATACACCCACAATCTTGTCAAGATAGGTCACATCATTTTCTCTGTCTATGTCTGTGAAAGTTATGGGGACAGTGCTTTGCAAGATTGTGTACTCCTATTACTCTTTTATATGTATCCTGAGAGAAGCAAGACATCTGGTGTTCTCCAAATCAATAGGATCCAACTGTTTCTTTCCACGAGTAAATGCTGGAATCTTTAATTCTGCTTGGCATCTCTGAATGGACTCTTTAACCAGGAAACCCCTATCTGCTAAAACTACATCACGTGGGAGCAAATGAGATAAAAAATTACTTTGTTCTGTAATAAACTTATCACTTGTGCGACCTCCCCATCCAGGAGATGAAACAAATAGAACCTTGAGGTCAAATTGCAATTAAATATTTTACTGTGCGATGTGACATGTACGAGGAGTAACACTGAGCACTGGCTAGCTATTACTCGGTTTCTCTAGAAATATTTCTAAACAATCTATGATGCAAACAGTCTTCTCAAAGCTGCTGTTCTGAAATGCATATAGAAAAGATTTTCTTAGGGATTCTCTGTCAGGCCACAACACTAGACTTGGCACCAGTCTACAATGCATCACACTGACACAGTGTTTGAAAAGCTTTGAACCAGTGGTTAAGTCAATTTTGACATAAAAAGTCAAAGGACAAGTTCATTCTAAGCTCCATGAACATTAACATGTACTGCTGAAAACATGTTAAACAAGACACGTTTGAAAAAAGCAGCCACAAGATGAAAAACTGTCATGAGAATTGTATATGTTGGTAAACCAGTAAGAATATCAACCCTTTTATCATCACTATGGAAGCTCATTTCATTCAGTGTAGTGTTATTTGTTTTTTCTTTCAGCAACATATTTTCAGCCTTCAGAGCTTGGCATTCTTGCTCAAGAGATTGGTGGTGTTTACCACATGTTTCAGTGCTACATAATAGAGCATTCTCATGGAGAACAGGCTGGACATCATTTCCAGGTTCTTTATTGGTGGAGTCCTTCAAATGCTGTGAGACAGGAGTTTGGTCTGCAGTAGGATTCTTGCTGTTATCTTGGGGATTATCGCTTGGTTGACTGGTGAAAACACAAAAGATATATATTAAGAGGTGTTAAGATGTAAACCACACTTTTGTCAATCATTCTATTCCTACAATATACTACTACAGTACATGATACCGCTTCTAGCTTGTACTAAACTTACAAACAATTGTGCAGAAACGTTTTGGTTTATAATTTTACCAAGTAGGATAAAGTGGGTTGAACAGATTAAGAAGATCTTTTACATGCATTAATTTAAGTATGATAGTCAGAGTAAGAGACCAAATCAACATGCAACAGAAAAACAAGTAGATCCAACATGTATTACAACAGTTTGCTAGATAAAGACTTTGATATACTCACCCTGGAGGGATGCCTTCTGCAGATAGCTTTATTTGCTCTATCCGTTGTAGCTTTGCTTTCTGTTTTCTGTTGAACACATCCAGCCTCATTTTTCTTCTCCTCTTCTCTGGAGATAGAACGTAGTTGAATATAGATGGAATAAAGTCCAGACTCAATGGATTATCGCTCTGTCTGCCTACAAAATAAACATAAACATTTCAGTATTTCTACTTTAGAGCTTGCTAACTTAGAAAGCACGACAGAAAGGCCACAATGCATGCAACTATGTGATTTGGGACACTCATCAGAAACCACAATGATAGTCTAGTAAATAATGAAAATACTTATGGTAGAGTGTCTCCTAGTCTGTCACCTCAAAACATCCCTGAAGTTCAGCTAAGGCCTCCTAAGACAGTTGAGTCTGTTCATTTTTTTCAACTTTCAGAAAGTATTCTTTTACACAATCATCTTCATTTTTCATTTTTCCTATTTCCTGATATTAAACCTGTGAGGTTTGTTGTTCCAATTTAACACTGACCTTTAATTTTTAAAATTTTACTTTCTCCACCTTTGGGTGCTTGATCAAGTGTGACTGTATTTGTAACGCAACTTGTCAAACCAAACTGATTACATGCAATTTTGCTACTTCAGTTAATGCAACTTTTGTTGTTGTTGTTTACTTGTGTAGTGAGTAAAAGCCACCGTGTAACCGCTAAAGATGCAGAAAAATTATTTACTGCTAATTACCTTGTGACCAGAAAACATATGGGAACACACATAAATAAACATCCAGTTCTCACCCATGGAATGGCATGTTGTATTTTAATTCTGTGAGCTGTCAGCAGCATGAGCAATATTAAAATTACTACCCCTTCAAAACACTTATTCAGGTAGGCTGGAATATCCACCAGAGATGGCAGAGAATCTGACTTGTTTCATTCGACTACTCTCATTGGTAAAAACAAAAACAAACAGTGACCAAACAGTGGGAATCAAAGTTATGAAACAAACATTGTAACAGTCTGTGACTGTGAAATGTCTGATAATGGATCTGCCTTTGTTTGCCCAGGGAACAGAATTTGTGTGGTAATATGTTTTTTGAACGTTATGTCCTGTAGTCCTAAATTGCTTTGTCTATTTTTGAATGGTGATGTGATTTCCCAAGTCCGCGAACAATAAGTGTTGACAAAGGTTTATGGTTCAGATAAGAGTGTGTACTCTTTTGCTACATGAGGGCCCCTTCCTAATGTAACAGTGGCAGGGTAAATATTATAACAAAATAGCGTGACACAAGACCCTGTCTTGCCTGTCTTTCCCCCTCATTCAGCCCTGAAGAGAGGCCCACCATAGACTCGCAACACATATCCTGACAACATTTCACTTTCTCTTCACACAGCTGTTAAGCCCTCACCAAGAACAAAAACAAGGTTCCTCACAAATAACCCTTTTTTACGCTGGTGTTCATGTTGCCATTTGTTTCTGAGATATGAGCCTGCAGACAAAGAAATGTTGACATACAAGAAGAAAATAAGGCTGTAATTTCCCGTCTCTGTAAACAATAAGGGTGGTCAACAGTTTATTGATCAGATAAGAGCGTGTATTTTTGTTACTTGAGAGCGACTCCAGATTTTAAGACTGAAAGAGTAAAGATTATAACAAAAGAGCCTGACTCCTTCATCCAGCCCCAAAGAGAGGCCCAACATAAAATCTAAGACTAGCAACACGTATGTATCCGAACTCTCTCAACCCACATGTTTGACAGAAAACTATTAGAGAAAGAAGTTTAAAGTATGGAGAGAAAAAAAACAAAACAGGAAGAACTAAAACATGCATGCACACAGGTTCTTACACATTTTATATGTAACAGTTTTCTTAAACATCAATGGACTTCAGGAAGACCAGAAAACACTTGACCCCTGTTTTAATCCAGGGGGTCAGTGTTGACATTGTGGATTACTATATATACCTTGGAGTACACATTGACAATAAACTGGACTGGGCTAAAAACACCACAGCACTTTACAGGAAGGGCCAGAGTCGTCTCTATTTTTTGAGGCGACTGAGGTCCTTCAACATCTGCCAGAAAATGCTGAGGATTTTCTACGAGTCTGTTGTGGCCAGTGCGATCCTCTATGCTGTTGCATGCTGGGGGAGCAGGCTGAGGGTCGCAGATGCCAACAGACTTGATAAACTGATCTGTAAGGCCAGTAATGTTGTGGGGATGGAGCTGGACTCCCTCAAGGTGGTGTCGGAGAGGCGGATGTTGTCCAAGATAAAGACAATGTTGGATAACACCTCCCACCCACTCTATGACATGCTGGTCAGTCACAGGAGCACGTTCAGTGAGAGACTGAGATTACCGAAAAGCACCACTGAACGACACAGGAAATCATTCCTGCCTGTGGCCATCTCCCTGTACAACTCATCCACTTAACACACTGTTTACTGCAATAGCTACACCCTTTTTGCACGTTCTTCCCTTTCCAGATATTTATTAATAAGCGACTTTATGTATATATATATGCATGTATATATGGTGCTATTCTTATTTGTGTATTGTCTGTCTTTTTATTGTTTGTTTATAATGGAGCACTGTAACGAAAAATAATTTCCCCTAGGGATCAATAAAGTATTCTGATTCTGATTCTGATTCTGATTCTGAATCTGAGTAAGTGCGCTACATCTGTAACTTACTCACAGGAGAAAGTTGTGATATTCTTTAAATTTGAACAAAATGAAAACTAAAAGACTTTCAAATTACAACAAAAATTTTTTATTCACAACAGAACACAGATAACATGACAAATGTTCAGACTGGGAAACTGTACACGGTATGGGCTGCATGTTTTGAAAAGAGCTATGAATGCTGAAAGGTATATAAAGGATTTAGACCAACATATGCTCCCGGTGACGTCTGTTTCAGGGATGGCCTTGTGTATCTCAGCAGGACAATCCAAAACCACATACTGCAGCTATTATGACAGCATGGTTTAACCTGAAAAGAGTCCGAGTGCTGAATTGGCCTTAATGTCTGACTGAACATTTGGCACCTCATTAAACATAAAATATATCAAAGACAACAACTACTTCAGCAACTGGAAACCTGTCAGACAAGAATGGGATCAACTTCCAAAACCAAAACTCCAGAAAATCATACCCTTGATGCCCAGACTGACTGTTCTCTAAAGAGTGACACATGTGCCCGTCTATTTTGAGACCTGTAGCAAACATCAAATTTGAAATGAGCTCAGTTTGTGCTTAAACTTGTAAAATGTTTCAGTTTAAACATTTGTTATGTTATTTATGTTGTATCATGTTCTATTTGTCTTGTTAGCTTATGTGTATTTAAGCCCTGGGTTGTCCTTAATTCTTTATCACATCATTTCTTCCTTCACGCTGTGTGCTCTGTTTCCCCCGTTCTTAGCTTCAGCTGTAGCCATGTGTTTATTTTGCATCCTGCTCCTAGTCTGTCAAGTTCAGCAATAAAGCTGTTTTCACATCAGTCTCTGTCCTGCATTTGGTTCCTCACCCCTCCTTGCCACACAGAGTATACATGGCACTAATAGTGTTCAAATTTTAAAGAGTTTAAATATTTAACACCCTGTTTCATGCATATAGAGCTTTATAAGGGCTCTAACTCCTGAGCTACAGACACTCCTGCTTTTATTCTATTATTACTCTATTCTATTGTTGATGACTTGCTGCGTTTAAAAGCAGGGACAGACTCACTTCAGCTGTTACTGTGGTGCCTTGAAGACCTTAAACAGTGGATGTCATTTTTTTAATTTTTTTTATTAAATGAAAACCAAACAAAAGTTGCAATTTTTGGCAGCTCTGTTAGTAAACACACTGACGGTGCTCTGGGCCCCTTATCTTCCTATTGTAAGTCAAATGTAAAAAACCTCAGTGTGTACCTTGATGATTCCTTTAAACTGTTTAGGCAAGTGAGTGCAGTAGTCCAGTCTAGCTTTTTCCATCTGAGACAGCTAGCCAGGGTTTCAGCTAATGTCTTTGAACGTGTTATTCATCTGTTCATTACTTGTGGACTGGGCTACTGCAGTTCTCTGTACTTTTGGTTTGGACCAGGCCTCTATTTATTGTCTCCAGTTGGTCCAAAATGCAGCTGCTCGTCTGCTAACTGGCACAAAACAGAAGAAGCATGTTACCTCAGTGTTGGTCTCTCTACGCTGGCTCCCTGTTCCTTACAGGATCCAATTTAAACTCTTACTTTTTGTTTTTAAATCACTAAACGGCCGAGCCCCTTCTTAACTGTCTGAGCTCCTATTTATTTATGCTCCACAAAGAACCATGAGGTTTAGGTCAAAACTAACCTTTAACTCTTCCACAGACTAAACTTAAATATCATGGTGTCAGAGCCTCCTCTGTGTCAGGTCCCAGACTCTAGAATAGTCTTCTTCTTAATATTAGATTTGCACAAATGCTCGAACATTTTATATCATTACTAAAGACACATTTTTATGGATCTAAAGAGATGAGGAGAGCGTCTGAAGTTTATTTATAATACTAAGTACTCTCTTAACTTCATGAAATCTTTGTGCTCCTTTTATCCATTCAGTATTTCTGCTGCTGCCATGATTCTTTTCAGACAAAAATTCATACGATATTCTTTTCCACCCAGTGCGGTGTCCAATTCAACCGCTTTGTCAGAGATCATCAACAAGGGTTAGGGGGGTATCTAACCCTGACCCTTCTGTGCAGTCACTCGGTCTGATGGGCAGTATTCTGCACATAATGATCCCACAGCTGCACAAACTCCAAGTCCTGGACTGAGTTTGATCATGGAGTCTGATTTCTTATTCACTCAGGGGTCTTCTGGTGATATTCTGATGGATGTCTTTCTTTGTTTTAAACAATAATCTAATGCCTCCACCAACATGTTACTTAAACTGAACTTCATTTGTGGCAGGCCGAACTAGGACCCAAACACGACATAATGAACTAAAGGAGGCAGCTTTATTCAATGTACAAAAAAATAACTCTTGAAAACTAAATACAAGAAAACAAAACCAAAACTAGGAACTAGGAGTAACTAGGGAAACAAGGAGCACAGACCCAGGACCATGGCACCGTCAGTTCCTCCATTCAGACTGTGAGGTGAGTGAGCTCCAGACCTGAGCTTACACAGCTCACATTGATCATATTCATCTTGGAGGATATCTACCTAACTGTTTCCTGACTTTAAAAAACAAGATGGGAAATTTGAAATTGTTCTGTCCTAAAAATACTGCAGGTGTCATTTTTTATTGAGTTTGAAAGTTTGAAAGCTGACAGTTTACAGGGTGAGTTTGAAGTTTCAGTTTACTTTTCATGTCTGGAATTTTTGGTTTTAGTTTCAGTGTTTTGATTATAATATTATGGAAGGTTTTTATCTGGGGCAGATTCTCATAATGAAGATATGTTTTACATTGTTTACCTTTGAGCTCAGTTTTAGTTCACTGTGATAACTCTGCATGACACAGAGAGGTGATCTGAACTGCCATATAATGCTGTGGCGGGCAGGATGAGGACCAAATGCAGTATTCGATACACATGAGGATAAACTCAAAAGTCTTAACAAAAGCTTTATTTTGCTGAAAAAAAAAAACAGAGCACTACAAAACAGGAACTTTATTTATGAAGCACTTTAAAATACTCAGCACAGGACTAAAGTGCTGTACAGTGAATAAGTTTACAACAATATAATCAAACAGAACAGCAAAACAAACAAACAAACAAACAAACCCAAAACCAAACAAAAAACCCCCACAGAATAAAAAAAAATTAAAACAGCCCTATATTAAAAAAACAAGATAGCACTGAATCAACTAAAACTAGGAGTTACAAGGGAAAAAGGAGCAGACTAAAACCACACAGCTATGAGGGAAGACACAACAACGAGCCGAGAAAAACACAGGGCTTAAAAGCACAAGGGAGTAACGAGGGAAGTAGAAACACATGGAGAACACAGCTGGGAAAGAAACTGAAAACACTAACATGGGACACGAGAATGAACTCGGAAGAGTTGCAAAACATTGGATTTCTACAGAGTAGAAATGTTTCTGAACAGTGAGCAAGGTAACAAAAGTGTATCAGTCAGTTTTATTTGTCATAATTTTATTTTATGTTATTTGTTAGTTAGTTTTATATTACTTTATTTATAATACAGCTAGTTCTGTTTTTTTGTTTTATTTAACTTTAATAACCTTGGTATAGAACTTTAAGAATTTGATCAGGCCAGCATTTAGATACATTTGGCTTAACTATGATATATAAAGATGATGATGCGCAATTTATTATGTGATTTACAATTTTTTTTACAGCAGAACACAGCCTGTAAAATCTAACAAAAAAAATGATGTGCAGTTTCTGCTAATGTCCAACAGGAGGCATCACCAGCAAACAGCAGCACTGAAGCTCAGAAAACGTTCTTTCTTTTTCTAATTGAAGTTCTGCACTGAGATGTAACTGTGCTGCAGGTTATCTTCAAATTATGTGATTTTCAAATGGAGTCTGGTATCAAGTTAGGTTACTGATTAAACAGCCTACTGGAAATATGAGCTGACCATTATCCAGTCAGGCTCCATTCAAAAATATAGTCCTGTTACACATTACCAGAAAGGAACACAGAGAGTGATGATTAAAGAGTTTTAGGTATTGATGCTCTCACTGTGAGCACCCTGCTGCTCGCCTGATCAACAGACTCTTAAACACTGAAATGTCTCCACAAAGAATCTAAATATGAGACTGAATGATCAATCAGACTCTGCTGAGTATTTTTAACTTTCTAAGTCACATGAAAACCTCATAGAACTCCATTATTAAAAACACAGTTCTTGCAAGTTTTGTTTCCTACAGTGAATGTGAATAAATTGGTTTTTCAACACAAAATACTTCAGAGTTTCTTGCTTTGTGTTGGTGAACAGAAACTCCAAAAGCCTGCAGATTATCTATAGGTTGAAAGTATTTCAGGAGGAAATATGGAGAAATGTTTCTATAGCTGTACTGCAGCATGACTACATGCGAGGTCTTTGCTTTTAAAAATAAACTGAGCAGTGCAGCAAATCTGAATAAAACTGCTGACTGTAGGGTTCTGAATGACAGTTGTAGATCTTCTATTTGACCTTCATGGAGTTTGGTTAACGACACACTTTAAGAATAAAAAGTTATAGTAAAACTGAGTGTTTTCTGAATTATCTTCTGAATTACAGAGACTCAGATTATTTAAAGGTTTAAATGTTAAGTCAGAAATTTAAAAAAAATCATTAACCAATCAAACATTTTGACATTAAGCTCTCAAACTGCTGTTGTGAATCTAGGGGAAGTAACCTGCCTAGAAATGTTAAAATTCTCAATGAACTTCTGCATATTGGAATGAATTGACAACCCACAGTGTTTCATAAAAACGTGGAAGGGTACCTTTTGCGTCAGCATGAGAAGTTTAGGGATGTGACAAATCGTCAGTATTTTACGCGTCGGGAGTGAGAACGGGTTGCTGCATTACACACTCACTCAGGTTTCTGTAATGGTGGAGAGGAGTGTGTGCATGTTTCCTTCTGATATATCTCAATCAGCTGAATGAAGACCAAACAGACGCTGTGTAAAATAGAGAGGAAGGGGGAAGGAGGAAGGCAGCAGGGAGGCAGAACAAGTGACGTCGCTGACTTCAAACGCCTTTCAGTCTGAGATGTGGGCATCGATAACATCCTGTCTACAGGCGACCTCACAGCGATGCTGTTGTTTCCAGTCAGCCAATCACATTCTGCCTCTGCCTTGAGAGGGGGGTGATAACCCTCCTGACTGGGCCTGAATGCAGTGTCTCTCTCTGGGAACAGTGATGTGCGAGCTGGCCCACCTCCTGACAGCAGCAAGGTAAAGACCAGCACTCTCTGAAGCCACAGCATCACCATCATGGACCTTATCATCAGTGTTCTGGAGCTGGTGGGGGTTCTGATCTCAGCAGGGGCCTGGCTCTGTTCGCTGGCCACCACCCTGATGTCCTCATGGCTCACACTGTCCAACTTGCTGGTCACAGAGACTCTTGGGGTGGGCCTCTGGGAGACCTGCGTGCTCAATCAGCAGGGAACACTGGAGTGTAGGCCCTATGACAGTCTGCTGGGGCTGCGACCAGAGATCAAGCTAGCCCGGATCCTCATGTGCACGGCGCTAGGGGTAGGAATGCTGGGGATTTTGCTTGCCATACCCGGCCTCCAACTTGTCAACGGCTGCCGGCAACAGTTGGAGGACGTGAGCTGTAAGAAGGCCCTGAAGGCAACCAGTGGGGCATTGTGCCTGGTGGCGGGGATCCTGGGCCTCATCCCAGTTTCCTACATCGCCCATGTGACGGTCGAACAGTTCTTCGATGAGTCAGTGCCTGACATGGTCCCACGATGGGAATTTGGGGATGCTCTGTTCTGTGGTTGGACGGCCGGCGTCCTTTATCTAGCTGCAGGAATTTTGCTGCTAATTTCCTGTTTTTATGTGCAGAAGCTAAACAGTAACAGACCAGTTGATGTCCCTCCGGTCCTGACAAAGCTAGAACCTGACTCCATGAGAATCAAGTCTGAGTATGTCTGAGACCACCTCATAAAAAGGCTGCTACAAGTCTTCTTTAACTTTTTCTGCATCTAAAACTAAACGTTGGACTACCACACTTCAAATTTGTGACTCTTGAGATCAGATTGGAGTATTTCAGTGAATTTCCAGAAGGGATGTTACATTCCTGGTTTTGAGGTTGTATCCAAAGAAGAGGTTAAAAATTTTCTTAAAACTAGACTTTACCCAAACAACTGTCACAACTAGATCTGAATAGAACAACAGGGAGGTCTGAGGTTGCTCCTCTAATTTGACAAAGTGAGACCAGATCAGGAGGTTCAGTCCAAACCTGCAGTAAAACAGATGATTTCTCTATAGAATTTAGATGGTTTCAGAGAGTTTGAAAGATATAAGTTTAAAATGTTCTTGATCACAAACAGATTTAAATTTCCTTCTTAATCTGTTAGGAGGGATGGAATTTCTCTAAAATAAAGCTTCAGACTAAATCAGAGTTTATGTTTTTATTTAAATTTAACATCTAAAAATAACATCTAGGACAAAGATGTTCTTGCTTGTTAACTGCTTTGGTGGTTTAAACTAAAGAATCAGAGAGAAAATAAATCAGATCATTTTGTCCTGCTGTTAATTGGACTGCATGTAATCACCGTAAAATGATGAGAGATGGCAGTTTATAGTTCTGATTTCGGATGTTTATGAGCAGCAGAAAAAAAAACCCAGTGAAGAATATTTGAGCAACACACCCAGACCTTCAGGATCTGTCGAGCGTTTTATTCCCTGCGGTGACTTATCTTTGTTTCAATCATTGAGATGTTTGCTTTAGTTTTCCTGGAGCCAAAGAGATGAAAGCTGCTGCGGTTTCCTGCTTTATTCGTTTCATTTAAACACTTTATGTCGTTTTTATTGTTAGTCTTAAGACTGGATTTCATCTCTTTTATTGTTTTTATTTGGAGACAAGGGAAGACAAACTGTTGTTTTTGTGGTTAAAGCAGACTGAAGCAGAAAAGAGATTTATTGATTATAGAATATAAAAATATATCTTTTATCTTTAAACATGAAGGTCTGTGTGAGTTATGAAACTGCTCAACTTGTTTGTAATCAGTTTTGTTCAATCAGATGAATGATTTGTAAAAAGGATTGAATGTATGAATGTGAGCAGCAGATGACTGCAAATAATGAATAAATACTCAAAGTTTCATTTAATGTGTGTAAAAGAAGTTTTTTGTGGACATTTAAAATGTGAGAGAGTAAACAGACTCACTAAAACCTTCAGAGTATTACAGATATACAGACAAACTAGGACAACCTCAGGCAGGTTATCATATAAATACAGTCATAAATCAACACAACTGAGTTTTATATTTAAAGACAAAAAAAAAAACATTTAAAAAATCTGATTTTTAAAATAAATGACAATTATGAAGTAAATTGTAATGGTGATTAATTTAAAATAGAACAGGGAACTAAATGATTAAGTAATTAAATTATTAAGATTATTACAGAAATTGCAAAAAATATATAAAAAAATAAAGAAATATTTTCAAAAAAGAGACTTTAAAAAAGAGATACAAATGAAAACATTTTAAAAATAAGAATTGAAGTTAAAAAAGATATAAATCAATTTAGGAAGAAAGAATTAAATCCAACAAAACAAATGTAAAACATTAGTCAACTTTTGATTTTTTATGGTGGCAGATTTCTTTTCCCGGTCCCACCGTTCTTTTGTTTTCAAAAAAGGGGTAACCGCGAGAGGCCTTCAGTGACTCACACATACAGGAAATTAGCGAACTACGAGGAAAGAAGTGAGAAAAAGAATCTGCAATGGTGCGCTGTTTTTGATTTGGGGGGAGTTTTCAAGCAGGCCACAGAGAGGGAAAACCTCAAAATACGATGCCTGTCGTGGGAAGGACTCTTCTGTCCTTGGGTTTATCGTTTTTAGCACTTTGTACCGAAGCAAAGGTTGCAAAGGGGACGCCCGCCTGCAATGGGTGCTGAGCTCAGCAAAGCGGCTACAGGAGCCGTGGGGAGGTTGTGTCCCTGGAGGTGGTCTGGGTGAAAACTCCAAATGGGTGAAATATGTGTTGTGTAAGAGAAAGAAAGATGTCAACAAAGAAAAGAGGCTGATGTGTGTGGGATGAATGATGAGAAGAGGTGTGTTAAATGTGGAAAAGTGGTGTTTTTACTGAATTGGAGAATGAAAGTGTTAGTGAGTAGTGATGAAAATGATATTAAATAAATGTTTTAGTGTGTTAGTACAGGTGGCTACGGAACTGGATCAACGTCCTCCACAAGCACAGTGGCCGGAGCAAAATGATAGCTTAACTTAATTGGAACCACATCCAGCCCGTGTTTTGGCTGAATTTACACAGCTTCACTCCATGTACATCTTATCCTGAAGAACAAGCTTCGAAGACAATCAATCACTCCATGAAGACAAAATGCAGTTCGAGAGCAACAGCGTCCACTTCAAGAGTCGACAATGTGAACACACAGCAACACCCTAAACCTTAAACCTTAAAGGGTTGAGCAGCATGTACAAATATGGAAGCATGCGCTCCTGATCACAAGCTGAGAGGTTCACCAGCGACATCATTGTGTGTGAATGGACTTGAGAAAACTGTGAATTTCACATTTGCCATACTAGGAGTTGAAATGGCAAAGGAAGAGACTGAAAAGAGTGAAAGACAAAAGGCAAAGCTGAAGAAGAACGGCCCACTGGGCCCCTGACACGCCACAACTGTGAACTGTTGCAGATGTGGGAGAGAGACAGAAGCTGTGAGAAGTGGGGAGAAGAGAGCATGGAGGAAAAATGAAGGCTGTTGTTGTTAATGTGAGAACAGATGAAAATTGGGTTGGAAAACTGTGGCTGACTGTCTTGTGGAGGTTGATAAAGAGTCCGTAAAATTGCAACAAAGGTAAAAATAACACACACAAACACACATAAACAGAGAAATGTGAAGAAAAGGCAGCTTTAAGGACATGCCCTGCTGAATCTGCAGCTCCACTGCACACACATCCATTAAACCTGCCTACTAACACACACACATGCAATGAAGATCAGCTTGTTATCTCTCATCAGTGTTAAAATTGTGTAAATTTAACAGACACTTGTTATCAAACGCTGACAATTAACTCTCCAGGTTGCAGGACAAGAGTTTAACTCTTGTGAAGGGGAAAAAAAAAAAGAGAGATTCTGGTTTGACCAACCAGTGCTGAGACAATAAATTTAGTTGTTAATATAGTAAATTGTGAAATGCTTTCTGCTTGCTTGGTGCAGCACAAGTAATTTACTGTTTGAAGGAAATTCTGTTTTGTGATAATATTTTGAACGTGCAGTTCTGTTGTCCTGTCAACTTGGTGGGTTAAGAGCTGATATGCAAATTAGTTGATTGTTACTAGATCAGGGAAGAGTGACTGGATTATAAAACAAGTGAATAAGATTTAGCAGAGGGTTGAAATTAGTTTCCTGTTTCTGATGTATGGGTGAAGCTTGCATTCAGATATACACTCTGATTACATGAGAACAAACTTGTTTTGTGACATACATGACAACATGTCACATGTTTTATGTTGGAAAAAAAAAGAAAAGTTAAACAAAATGATTGGGTCTGTTGAAAAATAAGTTAAAAAAAAGCACAGAAATTCACATTCTGTGTTTGGGAAGCTTTTAATGGTGAACATTAGTGTTGTGTGAACTGTGCAGCTGCTAATAAAAAAAGGGGGCAAAATTTCTCTGTGTATTTTTCAGGTGGAACTATGTTGGTTGGCCCCAGACTTTCCAGAATTGTGTGATATTCTGGAGCATTTGTGGGCAATGAGTAAATATTATGTGGGGGAAATGAACAAAGGTAGTGACTCTTAAGTCTGATTTCAGACCATGTAAGCATCAGTTATTAATTAAAGCCAAAATCAGTGACTGCAGCACTGCATGGCAGGTTCTAACCCCTACAGCATGTTGTTTCACCTGAAAGCAAGACATTTTTCCTGTGATTTTTCTGGCAGATTTTGGGGTTTTGTTTTAGCACCAGGCTGATTTTGCCAGTTAGGTTTGGGTTGTTTTCTTTTTCTAAGAGAAAGACTGGGGTTTTGGGGGGTTATTTTTACACTTAGACATGTCCAGAACCGGGCCTAATATGTTTTTTTGTAACAGTGCACTTAGGAAAAACCTGGCAGGTATCAACCCTCTGGGGGTGATATTTTGTGTGTTGATTATTTAAAAGCAGGCCTGCAAGATTGGGAGTAAAAGCGCTATAAAATACTTTAATTCTGAGCAAATATAAGGTGAGCTTCTCTAGATCACAATGGGCTTCTGAGGAAATTCACCTACCTAGGACGCTGACTATATTAGATGGTAAGTCCTGTGTTTAAAAGGATTGTAGCGATTCAATCCATTTCAAAAGCAATAAGAATTGTTCTTATTTTTGTAATATTGCTGCCAGTGGATACTTACATTCGTGCGTGGTTTTCCACTATCAGCAATGACTGGTATGAATGCATGTGACTGGACTGTGGCTGGACTGATGATGTGGACTAAGTGTGACTGACTTGAAATTGAGAAGACGGTAACTATTTTAGGATTAGTCCTTTCTAATGCCTAATCCACCCCAAACAGTGAAAAAAGGGTGGATGCATGTGGGGTTTTTTGTTGTTGTTTGTTTGCTTGTTTTTGCAGGAGCAGAAGGATGACGGAGACCAGAGGAGGGGAGACTGTAGGTTTACATGAGTGTGGGCGGGCCTTGCAGACTTAACCCTTTAGCTGCTACTTTTCTGTTTTACTGATTTTGTGTGAAAGAAACTGTTTTTACTGGCTGCTTGTTGGTTATAGTAACACACTGTATTGTTGGAAAATGTCAAATGTTAGAAGTTGGCAGAAAACTTCGCCAGAGAGTGCCCCGAAAACAAACTTGAGGAGTGTAGACGACCACACTCACAAAATCCATCACATAATGAATGACTAGCACCTGTTGACACTGCCAACACACACCCAGGTACACATGACTCTTTAGACTGCCAGAATCAACAACAGCCTGTGCTGTCTGTGAAGGTTCTCAGTCATCCAGGTCATCATAGTCTAAGGAGCTTGGAAAGAAAAGCGTCTGGACTTCTTTAAGTTGCTTGAAGACATTTCACCTCTCATCCAAGAAGCTTCTTCAGTTCTAAGGTCAAATGGTGGAGAGTCCCAGATTTAAACCCAGTGGGAGTATCCCCCCAAAGAGGGACAAAGGACCCCCTGATGATCCTAAATGATCCTGATGTGCTCCAGACCATAGATTTAACTGAGGGGTGATAAATGCTAAAAGTAGTGAGGATGCACCTCCACATGACGACAGGGTGGATGTATCTATGTGTGTTTCTCTGCTTCTAAAGGAGTGGAAAGATGACAGATGTGGTTTGATGATGGTTGACATGTCTTCCAAATGGTTAGAAGTTTTTCCTTCTAGTAAGGAGATACAGGTGCACTGGCCAGAGTATTGCTGGAAGAAATCATCCCAAGGGTGGAATCTCCAGACTGAGATTGAGACTGGGTGCTGATCAGAAGTCTTCAGAGACCCAGCGAGAAGTAGGAAACATTCATGGCTTAGCTGACAGCCCAGGCAGTGGTTGAGGTCAACCACTTCTGTGCGGTTTGGGGCCCTACTAGTCATCATGAGAAGATTCCAGAACCACAGCAATAACCATAAAGATGCGTTGGAACAGGAGGGTGAGGGGTGAAAAGAGCGCCCTCCTCCAACAACGGTGTGCCAAGCTCCAACTCAGCGACTGCAGAGTGAGACTCTGTGTCACCCAAGAGGGATCAGCGAATGAATGCAGATGACACCTTATTAAAAAAAACATCAGGCAGTTGTGCCTGAATTAGTTCCGTGTGTTTTTGAGTTAAGGTGGTCATTGGTGTGACGTTTCTAATCATCTTATAAATGATATGCATTTACATGACTCTCTGAACATCACAAACTCTGTTAGAGTCCTGAGCCTGAGTAGAAGTGACTGGAGTAGTTATAGCATGCAAGTTTTACAGCAACCTAACTAATAATTATTTGTGTATATTTTGTAGGGTAGCTAGACTGATTTTCTAGCATGTCAATTCCTGATGTGTAAGTGCATTAGGTCCTCATTGTCTGAGTAAACATAGTAACAACAGTTGTGAGTTCTTTGACATGTGTACTGAACTTTGACACATTGTTTGACACCCTAAAGTAGGATTTTGGGTTCATCACATTTCATTGAGGCATGATAGGCCTCAAACATGCTGGAAGCACCTAAAGAAGGAGGTTGTTCTTCTGTGGTTGTTTTGGTTTCCCCAATCACTGATGTAGGGACAGTAAAGATAACTGTAAATGCCTTTGAGAGGGTTTACACTGTTTAAATGGGTCGATTGCCCTACAGTAGTAAAGAGTACAGTACACTGCATAGATAGAGAGGAAAGATCGATCTCTCTGTTGTAAATAGGGATGGGTATCGTTTAGTTTTTATCCGATACCGGTGCCAAACCGGTACTTTTGAAACGGTGCCGGTGCTTAAACGGTGCTCAAACCGGTGCTTAAAGAATGAAGAACACACACTTTGTCCAAAAACCTCTCATGTTCAGCTGTTTTTTTTTTTTGTAAAAAGATAACAATGTTAGCCTTTTCTGCAGCTAT
>CAKLIZ010000787.1:0-23644 GCA_922035795.1 Oreochromis mossambicus | reverse complement strand
TACAATTCTCATGACAGTTTTTCATCTTGTGGCTGCTTTTTTCAAACATGTCTTGTTTAACATGTTTTCAGCAGTACATGTTAATGTTCATGGAGCTTAGAATGAACTTGTCCTTTGACTTTTTATTTCAAAATTGACTCAACCACTGGTTCAAAGCTTTTGAAACACTGTATCAGTGTGATGCATTGTAGACTGGTGCCAAGTCTAGTGTTGTGGCCTGACAGAGAATCCCTAAAAAAATCTTTTCTATATGCATTTCAGAACAGCAGCTTTGAGAAGACTGTTTGCATCATAGATTGTTTAGAAATATTTCTAGAGAAACCGAGTAATAGCTAGCCAGTGCTCAGTGTTACTCCTCGTACATGTCACATCGCACAGTAAAATATTTAATTGCAATTTGACCTCAAGGTTCTATTTGTTTCATCTCCTCTGGATGGGGAGGTCGCACAAGTGATAAGTTTATTACAGAACAAAGTAATTTTTTTATCTCATTTGCTCCCAGGTGATGTACTGTTAGCAGATAGGGGTTTCCTGTTAAAAGAGTCCATTCAGAGATGCCAAGCAGAATTAAAGATTCCAGCATTTACTCATGGAAAGAAACAGTTGGATCCTATTGATTTGGAGAACACCAGATGTCTTGCTTCTCTCAGGATACATATAAAAGAGTAATAGGAGTACACAATCTTGCAAAGCACTGTCACCATAACTTTCACAGACATAGACAGAGAAAATGATGTGACCTATCTTGACAAGATTGTGGGTGTATGTTGTGAGCTTACCAATGTATCTAAATCTGTGGTGCCCTTCCAGTGATGTAAATGAAAATGATGTGACTGATGTGCTCAACCAACATTTACACATTATAACTCACTTTTTGTTTCCTTATTGTAACTTCACTTTTGAAGGGAACGCTTTCTTACTTGTCAGAATATCAGAATAAGAGAATGGCAGACATCACCTGGGCTCACTATTTTTTTAAACTTCACATCCATCTTAAATGATTTCCACTAACTACATTTCATATTCCTGATTGACATATCAGAATCAAAATAAGAAAAAAATTTTTTTATTGCCTTGGTGCAGTATAAAACACTGAATTATATAAATAACAAAAATAGCATTAATTTTGAATTTTAATTTAGGTTTGATGATCTTCCCCTCTTGTGTGCGGCATTGGGAGAGGTTGTGATACAGTTGGTCTTGCTCAGCAGCAGTCAGAGGTGGGAAAGCTGGGAGGCCAGGATGATCTTTTGCAGATTTCTCTTTTTTAAAAACTTTGTTTAGAGTTGTTAAAAATTATGTCCTTGCATTGCTGATACTCCACTTTCTTTAAAGACTCCTGACTTGGGATGACCCACTTGCACTTCTTAGATGTAACAGCTATTTCTTCTGTTTTTCCAATGGTATGCTGCCATGTGCTGAACAACACATGTGAGCAGCTCTCACCAAGGCCAGCTGTGCAGTTACAGTGTGCTCCCAAGACAACCCCGTCTTTTCTCACTACTACCCATGGCTTTAACTGCAGTTCATTAAGCCTCTGGGAATGTTGAACCTATAAATACAATTACAAATGTTAACAATCTTGGTTAAGTACACCAAAAACACAAAATAGCTACTGACAACCAGACACGTTTTAGTGAAGCTATTGTAAACAAACGCTAACAATGCTAACGTTACACCACCTGGAATAATATGACGCTTACCTTTCCAGTGAGGATGCAGAATTTGTTTTGCTTGAAGATTCCACAGCTGAATGTTTGTTACAAAGCCAGATTGAGTCCATTTGTAACCCGAGTCCCCCGAGTAGTACGATGGGAAGTTTATAAGGTAGTTATGTATGTCCGGATAGCATAGATCTGGGATGCTGAAATAGTTTTGAAAAGCAAGCCGGGAGAATTATACAGGTCGGTAATATTTAACCTATTTATTTTTTTGAAATACAGCTCGATGTCATGCAAATTCAAGTGGGATGAATGAAAAGTTTCTGCAGTGCCACTTACAGTGGCGTTGTTGTTCATATTGCTGCCAAAATGGTCACCTGACAACTGGTAGTCACGTGGGGTCCGGAGCTTATTTTGCTTCCTGCAACTGGTTCGTTGGGTTATTGTCTCCCCAGAAACACTTCCGTTGTGTTTTTTCCTATTTGTATTTTCGTTTTTCTTATTTCCGTTGTGTTTTGTGTGCTTTTGCAGCATTTTTCTTATTGCTGGTGTCTTCTGAAGTTGCAGTCCGTTCAGGGCACCAAAAAAATCCACTAGAAAGGGCACAAATTAAGGGCCTGTCTCAATATGCGTACTTGCATTCTCGTGTACTCGTGACACATCATCAGTCGGAGACCAAGTACTGTTCCATTTCAAAGTATTCATCAAGCCGAGAACGCGAAAAATTCCCGAATGTGTTCTCGCTCCACCTGTTTTATCGAGCATGCATCGGTGGTAACTTGTGTGGACTTGGTATCCCAGAATGCATTTTGCAAGACCTCTGGGAAAATGGCAGAGGAGAAGACGCATAATTGTAAGTTAAATACTACTATTGTTGTAGTTTGCAGTGCACTTTCAATGCATTTTTATGTGAGAATATAGTAATTTAAACTTCGAATGTTTAGTCAATTTTACAATACAGACCCTAATTAAAAATTTCCTATGCTGTTTTCGGAGGGGCCTTGCCCACCAAATAGCAAGCACAAGAGGTTCAGTGTGCCCGAAGAAAACTGCCTAATGTCGGCATTTCGTTTGGAAATTTTCGCTATGTCTGAAGGCTCTGATTTAAATCGCTTTGGCAATTTTAATAGCCAGTCGTTTACACAAATCTTGTACTAATCTATATAATGTTTAAAAACCTTAAGGTATTTTTACGTTTGTATCAACATTAAGTTTTAATAAAGCACCTGACTGTTTTGCTGTCATTTTTCCCTACTTTTATTTGCTTGGATTGTTAATATATTGTAGCGGGTGAGGGCTGTTTGGGTTTTGTTTGACAGCTGTGTTCTGTTGTTCCAGGCTGCAGCGTTATTTTGCCATGGTTACAGGTGACGCTCTCTCTCTGCGACTGTGTGTTTCTGGGTGAGAGAGTGCCTTTTTTAGTTGTTGTTGTGATGCTAGTGCTGCGCCGAGCAGTTGGGCTAGCGGCTGTGTTTTTTTCTGTTGAATGCAAATAAACAGCTGTGCTCCCTGGCTAACTCTGTGGGAAGTAAGACCAAACGATACCTCGGTCTCCTCCTTGTCTGAGCTCGCCACATTGGTGTCAGAAGTGGGATTCGAACCCACGCCTCCAAGGGAGAGAGGCATTCAAAGGCTGGAGCAAGCCGTCGAGGAGAGCATTCACTGCTTGGGAAGCTGGCGATCGCTAGGACTATGCTTCATGGGCTGCCTCTGTTGACCAACACGCCGAGCCCCCGACAGCGAGCAGTGATGCCTACAACGCCAGCTACGGTACCGAAATACAACGGGCTAATCCCGCTAGAGCCCTACCTCCCACAAGTCCAGCTAGCCGCGAGGGATAGTGGCTGGAGCAACGAAGAGGCTGCTAAACAACTGTACGGCTGCCGGTTCCTCCTGCGCACTGACCATGCATCTCTAACTTGGCTCCTGAACTTCAAACACCCAGAAGGTCAGGTGGCCCGCTGGCTGGAGGTCCTTCAGGGCTACGA
This sequence comes from Oreochromis mossambicus, assembly GCA_922035795.1. NCBI lineage: Eukaryota > Metazoa > Chordata > Actinopteri > Cichliformes > Cichlidae > Oreochromis > Oreochromis mossambicus. The sequence continues at coordinate 19,995 of CAKLIZ010000787.1, read as the reverse complement.
CTTCGAGATCCAGCATCGGGCAGGTCGACAGCATGGCAACGCTGATGCCCTCTCCAGATGGCCCTGCATGGCTCTCGAGTGCCGCTACTGTCGGCGGCAGGAGGAGCGGGCCCAGGAGGCACTGGGCGTGGCTACTGCTCAGGCCACAGCCAGCGGAGGGGGGTGGCTCCCATTGACCACGCAGCAGCTGAAGCGGGAGCAGGAGGCTGACGCAACGTTGGTTCAGGTGGGGGTCTGGCTGGAGGCGGCGCAACGCCCAGACTGGACGGGGGTGTCGGGACAGGGGCCCCAAGTGAAGGCCTACTACTCCCAGTACAACAATCTGGAGAACCACGACGGCCTCCTGTACCGGAGATGGCGGGCCCCGGTCAGGGCAGATACCTCCTGCAGCTGTTGGTGCCTCGGTCGCTGCGGTCGCAGGTGCTCGAGCTTGTCCATGGCTTGGTGGGGGCCGGCCACAATGGGAATGCCAAAACTCTCCGCCGTCTCAGTGGACGGTTCTACTGGCCTGGTTGTCGACGTGATGTGGAACTTCATGTGCACTGCTGTGACACCTGCATGGCACAGAAGGGCCCAACTGAACGCTCCACTGCCCCCCTGCAGCAGTACCTGGTGGAGGCCCCGATGGAGCGAGTGGGAGTGGACGTCCTAGGGCCTTTCCCCGTCACCGAATCAGGGAACCGGTATGTGTTGGTGGCGATGGACTATTTCACAAAGTGGCCGGAGGCCTACGCCGTGCCGGACCAGAGTGCAACCACGACGGCGGAGAAACTGGGGGAGGAGATGTTCACCCGTTTCGGGGTCCCGGCTGAGCTCCACAGTGACCAGGGGTGTAACTTCGAATCGAACTACACCGCTTCACCCGCAAGGCGATGGTTTGGTTAAGCACTTCAACCGCACGCTGGCCACCCAGCTTGCCATTCTCACCAGCCACCACCAGCAGGATTGAGACCGACACTTGCCCCTGGTCCGGACTGCGGTTCAGGAGTCCAGCCAGTGCACGCCTGCCGCCTTGATGTTTGGACAGGAGCTCCAGACACCCGTGGATTTGGTGTCCGGGTCCCCATCTGAGCCGGAGATTGATGGTGGGCCAGAGATGGACTACTACAGGAGGCTGAGGGAGCGGCTGCAGGTGGTTCATGACTACACCGCCAGGCCCAGGCCAGCGCCGGAGTATGACAGAAAAGAGCTTACGACACCAGGTGCCGAGGGGGAGCTTTTGTGCCCGGCAACAAGGTTTGGGTGTACTGCCCAGTTCGCAAGAGAGGAGTGTCCCCCAAGCTCTGCAGTCACTGGTAAGGGCCGGTGGAGGTCGTGGAGCGGCTAACAGAAGTGGTGTACTGGATCCGCATGCTGAGCCCGGGGCGCATGGTGGTGTTGCACGAGGACAGACTCTCACCGTACCGACCACTCGCTCGAGCAGCCGCCGGGGCAGGGGATGCTGGTGGCACCCCATGTTCTGATCCGAGTGACTCTTCCCCCACTGGTCGAGATCGGCCGGTGCGCCGATAGAAGACACCTGGACATTTGTACCTCGGTCTCCTCCTTATCTGAGCTCGCCACAATATTAATGCAATATTTAATGTTTTATATTTTAATCAAGGATCAAGTGAGGAAACACGGGCTCTCATTGAGTGGCGGGCGGAAAATGAGAGCCTTTTTACAGGAAAGAGAAATTCCTGCAAGACAGGATGGGAGTAAATACTGACTGCTTTTGCTGCTCCCTGTTTTCTAGGAAAGGATTAGAGGAGCACATCTTATGATAACTAGCTATCGAAGTGACAGTGCAACATTCTTTTCCCTCAGGGACTTTGTTGTTTGCAAGCACAAAAAAATGGAACAATCTGAAGGCCAAATACAAGGTAATGTACCTGTTCCTATCTGATTTCTTAGATTGGTTTAAAAAAATACCTGTTTACCATTCCTGAAATGTAAGGCCCTGTTTTCTTTGTTGTTGTTGTTGTTTCTTTGTTTGTTTTTTGGTAATTAAATGTACTTTGCCATTTAATAATAGAGTAATTGTATCTGTTATATTCAGTGTTGGGAAGGTTACTTTTAAAATGTATTCCATTACAGAATACTGAATACATGCCCCAAAATGTATTCTGTAACGTATTCCGTTACGTTACTCAATGAGAGTAACGTATTCTGAATACTTTGGATTACTTAATATATTATCGTGCTGTTTACAACTACGTGAATGTACTATTGTATACTATTGCTGTGATTTAATACTGATACTGAAGGTCCGCGGCTCCGTACCGTAGTAAAGGGACCTCTGGCTAATACGGTGGGTTCCGTGTCGGGCTGGTAGCCAAAAACTAGCTTTACTTTGTTGTCTGGGTCAACTTTGCTTGCCAGAGACAGAGAGAGGCGTTGAAAGACTGCTCCTACGGAACTTATTTACATGAACACAGTGTACAGTTTAGTCTTAATAGCTTACTTACAAATGGGCTCGTCAGGCACTCTTCTTGGCTGCAGTGGTTATTATTATATTTACATGCTTCTAGCTCCCGTTTTTGCTCCGTGACAGCTCGGACTTTTCCTTTCTCTCCCTCCCTCGCTCACAGACACATAACGTGTATGGCAGTCCATTCTCGCTGCAGCACGGACTACACTGCCCATGATGCTACATTCTTTAGGGCCATGCCTGTAGCATTCTGACTTTTAGCTTAGCACAACAACAACAACAAAAAAGCGCTCTCTCACCCAGGAAACACGCAGAGAGAGAGCGCGTCACCCTGTAACCATGGCAACCGTAACGCTGCCGCCTGGAACAACATTACGTAGCTGTCAAACAAACCCAAACAGTCCTGACCCGCGACAATATGAAACAGGGAAGTACCGCCGTGTAATCCATTTATTTCAACAAAGTAACTGTATTCTGAATACCACCTTTTTAAACGGTAACTGTAACGGAATACAGTTACTCATATTTTGTATTCTAAATACGTAACGGCGGTACATGTATTCCGTTACTCCCCAACACTGGTTATATTATAGCAATTAATACATATTTTCAGGAGCAAGGGGGTAGAGGAAGGTAGCCCGACTGCCACCACCTGGCAGTGGTACAAAATGATGGATGCTGTGCTCCAGGGGCAGCACTCAATAAGTCCACCCCTGATAGTTGCAGCAAACCTCGCATCCACTGCAGGTGGTGCAGTCAGCAGTCCGGCCTCGTCCCCTTCTACCGAAGTGTCGAGGAAGAGCCAGAGGAAGAGGCCCAGGGACAGCCAGGCTGTACTTCAGTTTCTAAAAGACCAGGCGGAAAGAGAGGAAGAGAGAGAGAGAGAGAGAGACAGGCGCTGGCTAGGGAGGAAGAAAGGCAGAGGGCAGCTACTGAAAGAACAGACTGATATCTATCACTGTTTGAAAAACCTGTCGAAAAAATTTAAATAAAGCAATTTAAATCTCAATAATGAAGTGAGGTTTTTGCTGCATGTGTAACAGGGAATATCTTTAGTCAAAGTAAAACATCATTTAAACAAGTGTAATACTTACAATAACATTTAACATTGGATTCAACCTATACAACCGTGAGCACACAAGCAAATATACAAAAAGAGAACACTAATGTACACTATTTACAAGCTGAACAAATAAAGATGTATTTTAACTAATTAACTTAACTAATAACTAACACTAATTTGGAAAAAAATGATTTGAATTTACATTTTTTTTAACCAACAGGAGGCTTTTTCTTTTGGCCTTAGCTGCCTACATATCTGTTTGAGCATGTCTACATCTTACAAATGAAACCTTTGTGACGACCACGGAGAGGACATCGACAGCCTTACTACATGCATTACTGACTATATTAATTTCTGTGTGGATAACACCGTACCTACCAGGACTGTACAGTGTTTCTCCAACAACAAACCTTGGATTACCCCAGAAATTAAAGCTGTCCTCAAGCAGAAGAGGAGGGCCTTTAAATCCAAAGACAAAGAGGAGTTGAAAAGGGTGCATAGAGAGTTGAGGTGACTGATAAGGAATGGGAAGGACAGCTACAGGCAGAAGATGGAGAACCAGCTTCAGCAAAACAACGTTGGTGAAGTCTGGAGAGGCCTCAGAACCATCTCAGGCCACAAACATCAGAACTCTCTGCCTGGGAGGGATGTGAGGTGGGCAAATGAACTGAATCATTTCTTCAACAGCTTTGATTCAGCCATGAGGCAGTCTCCAACATCGGCTGCAGACTCACCCACCCCCACTGCTGCTGTTCCACCTCAGACACTTCACACCTCCTCTATTCACCCTGCTCACTCCTCCCAACGCCCAACAACAGCATCCAATACACACTCAACACAAGGCTCCAGCCTGTCTCTCTCAACCACCCAGGTTAGGAGAGAACTGAGGAGGCCAAGAAGGCAGCGGGTCCAGATGGCATCAGCTCGAGGGTCGTCAGGTCCTGCGCGGACCAACTGTGCGGTGTGATGGAGCACCTCTTCAACCTGAGCATGAGGCTGGGGAGAGTCCCACAGCTCTGGAAAACCTCCTGTGTTGTACCAGTGCCAAAGACTTCACGCCCCAAGGACCTCAACAGCTACAGGCCGGTGGCTCTGACATCCCACCTGATGAAGACCCTGGAGCAGCTGGTCCTGGCTCAGCTTCGGCACCTGGTGAGCTCATCACTGGACCCACTTCAGTTTGCCTACCAGCCTGACATTGGAGCGGATGATGCCGTCATTCACCTCCTACATCGTTCCCTCGCTCACCTGGAGACCGCTGGGAGCACTGTGAGAATCATGTTCTTTGATTTCTCCAGTGCCTTCAACACTATTCTTCCCTCGGTTCTGAAGGACAAGCTGGAGAACTCTGGAGTGGACCATCACCTCACTACCTGGATTTTGGACTACCTCACCGACCGACCACAGTATGTGAGGACTCAGGGCTGTGTGTCGGACAGGGTCGTCTGCAGTACGGGGGCCCCACAGGGAACGCTTCTGGCTCCGTTCCTCTTCACCATCTACACTGCAGACTTCTCCCACAACTCCACCCAGTGCTTCCTGCAGAAGTTCTCTGATGACTCTGCAATAGTCGGCCTCATCACTGATGGGGACGACAAGGAGTACAGAGGACTGACTCAGGACTTTGTGGACTGGTGCCAGCTGAACTACCTCCAGATCAACGCCAGTAAAACCAAGGAGCTGGTGTAGACTTCCGCAGGCACAAACATCCTCCACTGCAACCGCTGAACATCCAAGGTATGGACATTGAGGCTGTGGACAGCTACAGGTACCTTGGTGTTCATCTGAACAACAACTGGACTGGACTCATAATTCAGACGCCCTCTACAGGAAAGGGCAGAGCAGGCTGTACCTGCTGCGGAGACTCAGGTCGTTTGGGGTGGAGGGCCCACTCCTGAAGACCTTCTATGACTCTGTGGTGGCCTCAGCCATCTTTTACGGTGTGGTCTGCTGGGGTGGCAACATCTCTGCCAGGGACAGGAAGAGACTGAACAGGCTGATTAGAAGGGCCAGCTCTGTTCTAGGATGCCCTCTGGACCCAGTGGAGGTGGTGAGTGACAGGAGAATGGTGGCTAAGCTGTCATCCCTGTTGGACAACATCTCCCACCCCATGCAGGAGACTCTGACAGCACTGAGCAGCTCCTTCAGTGGGAGACTGCGGCACCCACGGTGTGGGACGGAGAGATTTCGCAGGTCTTTCCTCCCCACTGCTGTCAGACTCCACAACAAAGACTTCAACTGATCAAACACACACATCCACACATGTGCAATAATACAAAGTGCAATCGTTTTTTTTCTGACATAGTTGTATTTTTACTCAGTTCTATAAAGCATTTGCATTCTATTTTTATCCTATTGTATATTTTATTCTATTTATTCTACTGTATATAGTATTTTATTTTATTCTATTCTTTACAGTTGTGTCCAGTATTTTATTCTTATTGTATTCTAATTTTGCTATATAACTTTTGCACTGTCCACTTCCTGCTGTGACAAAACAAATTTCCCACGTGTGGGACTAATAAAGGTTATCTTATCTTATCTTATCTTATCTTATATGGTGATGTCCATCAGTGATATAGTTAACAATAAATGACGAATGACTGTTAACCAAATACAGTTTAATATGTTATTCTGTGTATTTCTTCACACAGTTAGGATGCGGTTGTTACAGGACTGAATTGAAAATTTCCAGTTGCATAAACAGCTATAGTTTCATGTTCACAGCACACTGTACATAGAACAATCAGGAAGTAAAGGTTAATCACACATGCTCAATGCCACCCTAACAACATTTTGCACACAAATTTTTGACTTGAGTATATAATGTGTGTATTGTATTATCACAGTTACAAGTCTTTACTATGCTGAGACTTTCCATACCAAGTCTTAAAAAAAAATGACATTGTGAATGACAAACAGCATTTGGTGGCATTATCTTCTGAAAAAAAAAAACACACAAAAAACAAAAAAAAACCCCATCAATACAGGAGCATTCAGGGGTCCAGAAACTTGGTAAGCACATTTCTCACTCATCTTCCCTCAGTTTCAGTGCATTCTGTTCGTATATTGTGGTGCTGTGTTGGTGGCTGGAAGTCTCTGTCATACTGGACAGCTGCGGCAACAGTTTGGTCAGGAATGAGGTCCCTGTTAGCTTCACAAAAGTTATGCAAAACAAAACAGGCATTGATGACAAAAGGAAGGTCATCCAGATTGATGTCCATCGCCCTCCGTAGTGCTCCAAATCGGCCTTTTAAACATCCAAAGGCACACTCAATCACCATTCTGCATTTACACAATGACAACCCGAAATACTGTTCCTGATGAGTAGCTCCTCCATTAGCAAACTCTTTCATCACAAAGGGCATCAGGGGGTATGCTGGATCACCGAGGAGAAAAACAGGAACAGGATCTTCTGCCTCCACGATTACTTTTGGACAAGAAGGAATCTTGCCGTGTCTTATGTAGGCACTGATGGAGAATTAGCAAATATGCGGGCATCATGAATGCTCCCTGGCCACTTAATAACTACGTCCATGAATGTGCATTTGTAATCACAGGTAGCCTGTACATTAAGTGAGTATTTGCCTTTCCTGTTAATGTAATCTGTGGAGTTTGCTGAAGGTTGTTTTATTTCGATATGCGTACAGTCAATAGCTCCTAGACACTACGGCATGCCATGTGTTGCATAGAAGTTTGTCACAAGTGTCTTTACCTCACTTTCGGTGAATGGCAGAGAAACATACTTTGGTCCCTGGTGAAACGTGATAGCCCTGCACACTTCTCTGATTATTTTAGACACGGTTTGTCGGGCTAATCCAAACGCGTTCGCCGTTTTCCGCAGTCTGCCTTCGTCACTCAGATAGTACAGCAAGCGACCTTTGTAACAACGTCCACCAGTGATCTTAACCGTGTTGTCTGACCTTGAATGTAAGGTTGTTAGAGAAGGGGAAAAACCCGCTGCTCTGAATGACGTTGTTACCTTTGTACACAGACACAGACACACACACACACAGAAACATCTTGTATAAATAAAGGACGCAGACAGTCATGAGACGCAGATCCTGTGTTTCATGGCTGCCCTCGCAAGTAAAAGAAAATCTGCAGTGTTTGTGTGTTTTCTAACTCAGGTGTCTCAGCTGAACAAAGAACGGCAGGGTGATTTAAAGAAATCCCCTGTCAAGCTGTTCACTCAGATGGTACAGAGAGTCTCTCGACATTCTAAAGTTGTCACGCCACTCCTCGGGTACAACAGTTCCACACACAAAGTTATCCCACCAGGCACGGCAGCATTCAGGTCTAACCCAAAATCGCCGATCGATGTATGGTGTAGGATTAAAGAAATTATTTTACTGCTACTGTTCATAACCATCATCTTTATCGTTGCATTAATTATCATTTCATCAAAGCATTTATTGAAGCTGTTGGCATTATGTTATAATTTGTATTACAGGTGTTATCATAATCACATATTAACATGTTTATTACAGGTGCAGTTATAACCACTTTAAATCGTTGAGTTAAATCTATAATCTTAAATGCTTATATGCTGAGTATATTGTTACAGTAAAAATAGTAGCGGAGCAAAGGCCTGAGTGTATTCAGCAACATGTTGCACTAGAGTTTACTTGACAACAGGTGACAGAAGGAGGACAAGTCCATGGGGACCTCAAAGGCCTGAGATCATCACCATGTTTGGAAGAGGATGCCAGAAAGGGGAACTTCTGTGTCTGCATTTATCTCTTAAGATTGATCATTGTCTGTAAAAGAGGCAAATAATGTTCTTAAGATGAAAATTATGTGCTTGTAAACGCAAGAGGGGGCGTTATAATACCCTGATGTTATAAAAGCAATCTGAAGTGTATTTTTGGGCGGAGATTTACAACTAACGTTTTGCAGTTTACACCTCCCCACGCTGCGTGTATTCATTAAAATCAATTGTTTTGATCAAGCTCTTCTGGACCATCGTTGTTTTACTCTCGTCCTCAATATCAGACCCTTAACAATGGTTTGAAACGCAATTCTCGTCGAGATCTGAACAACATCTCGGAGTAAACACTCCGTCTTCTTCGTAGAAAAGCTATTTGGAGCATGTGCAAACTAATATTAATCTTCAAAAGGGCTAACAAAATTGTGAGCAAACAAAACAACTGCTGTCTGATGCCGTCCGCCATCTTGGTTAAAGTGGTCACATGACTACATCATATGACCAACATGCGTCATCGTTTTAGAAAGTCTGCGTTTTCGTGTGTCCACACTGCGACGGGACAGCTGCATTTTGAAATGTATGTGTTTTTGAGAGCGTTTTCAAAAAGTTGCGTTTTTCCTTGAGGAAAGCACCGTCTCAGTGTGGGTGGGAGGTCAAATCGGAGAGAAAACGATGCGTTTTCAAATGAAAACGCATTAGTGTGGACGTAGCCTCAGTCTGTCCTCACTCTGGACACTTGCAGTTGTCACACATGGAAATCAAATGTGTGATAAGCTGCAGGATTCAAACACAAGTTTAACTTATAAAGACATGTTCATACATTTATTCCACAATCAGAGAGAAAGAAACAGAGAGAGAGTGCAGGACAGACAGACAGGTGACAGTTTCAGGTGTATACACTGCTACAAAACAGCACAAGAGAAGGAGGATTTAGTGTTTGTGTTATTACGAGTGCTAAACAAGAAGAGTTCCCAGATGGTACAGTGGACACATGTGTGACTCCTGTGATTAAAGCATCTTTCTTTCAGCTTAACGAGTGAACCGTCAGCTCGTTCAAACACACGTTAAAGTCCGTTTGGCTCAACACCACCGAATAGAGGCAGCAATATAACATAGCTAACATTAACAGTGCAGTGAATCCAGCTTGTGCCGTGATATTCAGGACTGCAAACCGAGCAGCATTCACTGACTTTCAGCTTGTTTTATTTATGGATATATGACTGACTTTAATTATCCATAAAATCATCACATTCTCTGTAAGATTAAGGTCAACTATTGAACGGCGTGTATTTTTGTCAAGAAACGCTGTGTGGCAGGCCGGAGTAGGACCCAAGGTGCAGACACTCAGACTCGAAGGATGAACTCAAAACTCAGCTTTATTTGCTGGCAGGGGGAAGCATACAAAACTAAACTGGGAAATATAAACTTACACTTGACGGGGAGGCACACGAGGAAACACACAGCTTGAGGGACGACGCGACAGACTCAGAGAAACACAGGGTTTAAATACACTGGGAAGTAACGAGGGGAATGAGACACAGAAGGAGAGCACACCTGGGAGAAATCAGGACTGACGAGACAAGGGAGCAAAGCAGGACACATTGACATAAGACACAGACCTTCAAAGTAAAACAGGAAACACACACACGCGAGGACACAGACTCCGAGATGCGGGCTTAACACAGGGACCTGACCACACTAGAGGGGATACGCAGGCAGGGACGACGGAAAACAGAGGGAGCACAGAATGAACACTTGGGAAACCAAAACAAACTGTCATAATTCATAATATCAAAAATAAGAGTACAAAATCAAAAACATTGGGTCACCGACCCAGAACCATGACAATTTTAAAGTAAAGGTTTTAAAGTACTAACATCACTAATGTCACATAACTCTGCCAACATGTGGCCAACAGTAATGTTTTAATGTTCTTTATTATTTAAACATTCACACATAAATAAGTGACATAATATTCAGTACTTACTTTTGACAGTTCACTCTTCGGCCGCTCTGCTTCTGCCGTCTGCAGCATTTTGCGGCAAAATTATCCACACCCACTGCCGCGCTATGAATTTTGGGATATATGGGACCACGAAACGTGCACCGGACCACTGTTGATATTTGGGGAAAACGACGGCGCATTTGGCGTATGCATTTGGAGTACACTTCGAATTGGGACAGCGTTGTCGCGTCGCTGTGACGTAATAAGTCTCAAAATGCATACTTCAAGCGTGCGATCTCTTAACTGGGACACAGCCTGTGTCACCTAAGAGGGATCAGCGAATGAATGCAGACAACACCTGCTTAAACAGCCAGGCAGTTTTGTATGAAGAAGTTCAGTGTTGTCATCCCAGGCCTCTGGTAGAGGACCCGAGCTTGAAGGATTAACCGCCCACAGGGGCGAGTATATTAGGGGTGCAACGATATTTGTATCGATATTGAACCGTTCGATACAGTGCTTTCGGTTCGGTACGCATATGTATCGAACAATACAGAATTTTTAATTTATTTTATAAACTTTTCTTCTGACGATGCTGTCTGTGTTGAACGATCAGTGAATCTGCGTTCGACTACTCCGCCTAGGCTGCACTGTCGAGCGCAGATCCACTGAGCCCCAATCACATGCATTCAATCAAGCTAGCGAGACAGAAGTTAAGCTCATTGCTACATGGCAACTGCCTCAACGCCTTTCGAAGTTGAACCTCCTCCACCATCATTGAAATCTGGCGTTTGGAACTTTTTTGGCTTTTGTGTGAAGTATGACTCTGATGGTAAGCGCGTTGTGGACAAAACTACAACAGTATGTCGGATGTGCCACGCAATGGTTAATTGCAATGGTTGGGAACACAACAAATATGAATGCACATTTACGCCGGCATCACCGTAGTGCAAAGACAAGTGAAGGCAGACAAAAACAACAACAAACACACATGCTACAAACTTTGCCGGAGTCATTTAGACAGCTGTTACCTCATGATTCTAAGAGGTCAAAAGAAATCGACAGGGCAATTGCTACTTTTATTGCTGTCGACATGCGACCCTTTTCTGTTGTACAAAACACCGGGTTTCAGGAAATGCTGAGAGTACTTGAGCCCCGTCACAGTATTCCTTCACAAACCTATTTCACTGATATCGCAGTTCCTGCTTTGTACAAGGAGACAAAAGCTAAATTAGAGACGGCAGTGTCAGCAGCAGCCGCTGTTGCTTTGACCTCCAGGCCCGGCCCTAACCAATCTGGCACCCTAGGCAAGATTTTAGGTGGCGCCCCCCTACATTGGCAGTGTAGTGTATGTACTCACAAGAAACCGAATAGCTTTGTCTTTGACCTTTTTTTTTTTTACTTAAAGAAAGCAAATTCACAATCAGAATAATTAACAAGATTAAAAAATATATGAATAAATAAATGAATACAAAAAATAAAAAATGAATATATGAAATACAATAAATTTTACATACATAAACACAATAAAATGTGTCAACAAGTTGGATAAAATAAATTAAAAATACAATATAAATAAGGCACTGCACAAAACAAGATATTAAATAAACCAGTATGACTTTAACAACTATATTACAAAAAAGGGGATCCTACAGAGTTCTCTAGTTGTGCTTTTTAATACTACATTAACTAGAATGACTTACAAATTACTGTACACCACCCCCTCATCAACCTCACATCACCTGCTACAGCCTTACTCTCCTAGTCTTTCTTGCAGCAAAGTCATCTACAACATCATCATATGAAAATTGATTTGAGACCACATGATTTATGCTTATGATGGAAAGTCCACTGAGACGTTCTTGCATCATAGTAGATCTCAGGTAGGTTTTAATGAGTTTGAGCTTAGAGAAGCTTCTTTCAGCAGCAGCCACTGTAACAGGAAGAGTGGCAAAGATTCTCAGAGCAACCCACATGTTGGGGTAAATTTCTGCCAGCTTCTTCTCATGCAGGAAGGTCAAGAGTTCCATGTTTGTCATGTTCTTTGATGGCAATGGTGGGAAATTCTGCATTTCCATTGCAAGTTCTGTGCCATTAATGTCCGGCTGGCTGTCATGGGTCAGAGTAGTACTCAGTGTTTGGCACTGCTGTAGCAGCTCTTCTTTTTGTAAGTTGTGGAAATTGAGGAGTACTCCAAACTTGTCATTCACCTCTCCAAGGTTCTGAAATCTCTCATCAAGTGAAGAGATGGCTGTATCCACTACCACATTAAAAAATGTGGTTTCCATTTTTTTAAGTGCATCTTGTATGGGCTCATCTGGAGACTCATAACCGAAGTGCCTTTTGGTGGTTCTCAATCGCTTTTGTTTGAGTTCAGCCTCCACATTCATTTCTTCACACATCTCCTTTGCCGTTGTCTGTGCATCAGAAAATCCAGTGTTTCTGTAGCTGGTGAGGGAATCTTTGGTTTTCTTCAGCAAGTCGACAGCCACATCTAGCTGCATGGAGGGCGACTGCATGAGTTTACTCACATACTGGATCTTGCTGAGAATGTCATACCAGATGGCTGTACAAATGCAAAAATGATAGGATCCAATCTCCTCAGCCAAAGACTGGGCTTCAACTCTGACCACAGGGTCTGCAGCTGTTTCCCTCACCTCCAGAAGAGCCTCTCTGACTTGCCGAGCCTGATATCTGACTGCCTCAATGCTTTTTATCCTGCTTTCCCATCTGGTCTCAGCCCATGATTTCAAGGTGGTTTTCACATGTTTCAGGAGAACACCCCACCTATGGGTGGAGGCTGAGAAGAGCTTGAATAATTTTGCTAAATGCCCAAAGTAGCCAAGGGCATCTGGTGAGCTTTTTGCAGCATCAGCTACTACCAGATTTAAAGTGTGGGCACCACATGGGACCAAAAAAAGCTCTTGAGTTTAGCTGAAGCAACCTTGCCTGAACACCTTTATTTTTTCCCTTCATGTTGGCCCCATTGTCATAGGACTGTCCTCTGCAGTCTTCAAAAGGAATGTTAAGCTCCTCTATCCGTTTTAGGATGAGAGTTGACAAATGATCTCCTGTTGATTCCTCTGCAACAAGAAAGCCCAGGAAATGCTCTTTAACTTGTGGTATGTCTTCTTGTGACACCATCCTGACTATGACAGAGAGCTGTTCCTTATGACTCAGATCAGGTGTGCAATCTAAAATGATGGAGAAATACTTTGATGTTTTGATATCTTCCACAATGCGTTTTATTATTCTTGAACTGATGGTGTCAATCAGTTCATTTTGGATTGTTTTTCCCAGATAATGTATGTGACTGCCAGCTCCACTTTCTACTCTACTGACATGCTGCTTCATCACTGGATCAAATTTGGCCATAAGCTCCACTTCTTTCAGAAAATTACCATTGTCTGGTTTATTTAATGTGTCTGTGGACCCCCTGAAAGCCATGTTTCTTTCAGCTAAGGACTGAATTATTGCCACCAAACGATGTAGAACTTCACGCCACCTTTTTCTCTCAGCCTCAGCAAGTGCCATCTCTTGTTTATCTATTGTGAGTCCTTTCGCAAAACGGACCTCCAAGTCCTTCCATGTTGCCATGTGAGCATTATGCTCCTGGCTATCCTCATGGACCTTGAGCAAGTGGCTTGCATTTTTCCAGTCCTTCAGACCTTCCCTACTCAGTTTGTAATCTCTCTTGGAAAACATTTTGCAGCAGAAGCAGTGCAAGCTATCCTCTTTTTTCGAATACATAAGCCAGGTTCTTCTCACCTTTTCCCCATTGATTAAGAGTCTGTTAAAATAATCATGCTGACACCTTCGCCCGTCTTTCTGTTTCGGGAATGTGAAGTCACTATCAATTACAAATGGACCTCTGTGAACTAACTCTGTTCGTACCTTTTCAGTTAAAGCAGAAGGCCAGTCAGCAGGGTCTATTGGTGCAGCAGGAAGACCGCTTGATGCTGCTGCATCACTGCTGGGTTGTGCTGCTGAGGTGGAGGCAACAGGAACACCGCTTGATGCTGCTGCAAAACTGGTGGGTTGTGCTGCTGAGGTGGAGGCAACAGGAAGACCGCTTGATGCTGCTGCATCATGGCTGGGTTGTGCTGCTGATGCTGCATCACTGGTGGGTTGTGCTGCTGAAGTGGAGGCAGCAGCGGTAGATGTGGTAGATGGCCCAGGGGTGGGATTTAGAAACTTCAACAGTGCATCTGAAGAGAGGACTATGTGACACCACTGAGTATTAAAGTCTAATAATAAAAACATATGATTCCAGGAATAAAATGAAATGATATAATATAAATGAAAAACCAAAGAGATATATGTATGATGTTAACTGATATGCAAATTAGATTAGATTCAATTTATTGTCATCATTACAGTGAAATGCTGAATAGCAGAATGCAAAGTAACAGTATAATATCATATGAGAATGTTATGTTATGATTATCTTTGACCGAATCACAGCAGTGCTCATATTAAAAAACAGCATTCCCTCTCATGTGATATTGCTTAATTAACATTAATGATGTGCACTTTAACAACTAGGCTTACAACTATAATATATACAGGGGTGGAAAAGTGACTATTACCTGCAGGGTAAACGTTAGCTAACCAGAAGGCAATAACAATGTAAACAAAAAACACCTGCTTAAAAGATGAATACAAATGAGGAATGGTGGGAAAGGTGGGAGTACTGTAATTACCTAACGTTACATTATTATTTTCCATAACAATTTAGCCCCCTCCACAATATTAACTGACGTTAAAACAGTTAACTAGCTATTTATTGATTAGCAATTAGTGAATCATGTAACATTAGCTTAATGCTAAAAATTTAGGTTACTATCACATTCAGACAAATAATTTCATGTAGGCTAACGTTACCTACCTCTGTCTTTTTCTCATTTCTCCTCCTCTTCTTTTCTCTTTTTTCTTCCCTGGGCACCTGACAGTTTTGGCCGTTTTGACATCTTGTGTTGATTTTTTGATGTGGTGACGTCCAAAAGGAACCATGATACGGGAAGGGAGGGGGCGCACCGTGCGGGGAGGGGGGGGGGGGGGGCGTAATGTTGTAACAAATAATATTTCTATTAAATAAGCTTTACTTTGCATTTTAATTAACGTGGGATTATTTTTTGTATTTAGAATAATAGTACCAACTTTTTTTTTTTTTTTCAACATTTGTGGCACTGGCGTGGCGCCCCCTGATGGACGGCGCCCTTAGCATTTGCCTATACGGCCTATGCCACGGGCCGGCCCTGCACTGACCTCAGATGGCTGGACGTCAAGAGCTACGCAGAGCTACCTCACTGTCACCGCACATTACATTGATCTGGAATGGCAGATGAAAAACTGTGTTTTGCAAACACGCCTGGTCGAAAGTCACGCCACTGACGACTTAGCCAAAGGTCTCTCTGAAGCTGTGGAAGATTGGAAGTTAGTGCGACCAAATGTGACAATACCTGTAACTACTGACAATGCTAAGAACATAGTTAATGCCGTCACAGCTGCTGGACTGGGGCCACAAATCGGATGTTTTGCACATACTATTAATATAGCTGCTCAGAAAGGAATGGCAGTGCAGAAGGTTTCCCATCTCCTGGCAAAGATGAGACGAATTGTCTCCTTCTTTCACAGAAGCACAACAGGATGCAATGTGTTAAAGAAAAAACAGCAACTGCTGCAGCTTAGTGAAAAAAAACTGATTCAAGATGTTCCAACTAGGTGGAACTCCTCTCATGATATGATGGAAAGATACCTTGAACAGCAAGCTGCAGTGTATTCTGCTATGGCCGACAGTACTGTGAAGAAGAGTATGAAGAACATTCAGAATCTAACTCAGGAAGAACATGCACTGGCTGAAAATCTTGTTACAGTCATGAAAACCCTAAAAACTGTGACAGTCATGATGTGTGAAGCATCATCTCCAACAGCATCCATGATCCTGCCACTTAAAATAAACATCCTGAACTCTATGGCGCAGTCTGATGATGACAGCCCAGCAGTGAGAGATGTAAAAAAAAAAAAACATCAGGGAGGACCTGGAGCAGAGATACGCTGATCCTGCCCTTCAGAAACAAGTGCATAGCTTTAGATCCTCGATTCAAGTCCCTGCGACACTTGGATGATGTCACTCAGCTGAGAGTCTATGGAGCACTCACCACAGAGCTTGTCCTGAGCATTGAACAAGTAGGTATTCTTTTTTTATTTTTGAAATTTTATTTTGCTAGTGCTTGATTTATAAATATTATTTAAACAAATACAATTAACAGTTTGGTTGTTTATATTTCCACCACAGAAACTGCGACCTCCACAGAGACTCAAGCAGCAAACTCTTCAGATTCACCGTCAGCATCTCCACCAGAGAAAAACTCGGCCATGAAGGAGTTGTTTGGAGAACTGTTCATGGCACAGAAGCCAAAGACCAGGTCTGCAGCCGAAGTGGCAGAGGAGGAAATTAACTTGTACAGGTTAGCAGACTGCATTCCCACAGATGGTAACCCACTGAGATGGTGGAAGGAACATCACAGCTTGTACCCTCATCTTTCCAAGTTGGCACAGTGTTACTTGGTTGTACCTGGAACCTCTGTCCCAAGTGAGAGGGTGTTTTCCACAGCAGGTGACATTGTCACAGCAAGTAGATCTGTACTGTCAGCAGAACATGTGGACATCCTAATTTTTCTGAAGAAGAACATGGAAATTGAGTAAACTATGTTTTGGTTTGTATTTAACAGGACCTTTTATTCAAATTATTTATGCTGTATATGCAGCTAAGTGCTAGCACTCCAGAAGAGTGTTAGGGGAGGTCCATTAAAGAGTGATTCATTTTATGGGTACCTGATTTGTTATATATGCTAGGGTATAGAATAGCTTTAATTTGTATTTATTTTATTTATTTTTTATTCCTTACATGGTGCTTCTTTTTATTTTGCACAACAGAAAATATGTGAAGTATAGCTTTACCAGATTTAAGTTTTCATGTGTTTTCTGTACACCATAGAACATGGTTCTAAAAAAATTTTCATGTCAGGGATTGGGTGTGTTTGTTTTATATTCTGCCAAGAATAGAAAATACAGTCAGGGATTCCCAAACAATGCAGAACTGTATGGTGTTGATACTGTCACGGTTCTGGGTCAGTTTGGACCCAGTATTTTGAGTTTATTATATTTTGGTTTACTTTGCATTATGGATTGTTTCTCTGGCACTTTGTGTTTCAGTTATCTTGGTGTTTTGGATTTTCTCATTTTGTGGTGATGGTGGTCATGATGATTATTGTTATTGAGTTCCATGTTTCTGTTTATTGGTATTTAGGATTTGTGTTCTCATGTTTTGTGTGGGTTTAGTTCCATGTGTCATTTTCTGTCTGTCTCTCAGTGTCAGGTCTGCGTCTTGGTGTAGTGTTCTCATTTCCTGTTTTATTGTGAAGGTCCGCGTCTCATGTGAGTGTGTTCAGTTTTACCCCTGTCTCGTCTTGTTGATTATTCCCAGCTGTGTTCCCCACCTGTGTGTAATCTCCTTGTGTTTCTGTGTGTATTTAAGTCGCGTCTTCTGTGTTTGTAGTTGCTGGTCCGTCTGTGTATCCACCATGTCTCATCCGTGTGTTTCCCTGCTGCCAACCGTCATCTGTTTTCTGCTCGCTGTTATTCGTGTTCAGGTTTGTGTTCTTGTTCAGGGTCAGTAGTTTAGTTCTCCCAGTATAGTTTAGTTCTCCGTTACCATTTTGTCCATCTCTTTTGTTGTGTTTAATAAACCACCCTCACACCTTTACAAGTGCCTGCGTTTGGATCCTCCTTTAATTCCCACACGGCTCATCTCACTCGCCGTGACAGATACCTTGTTTATAGAACATTTCAAAAATTTAAAAATATATTTAGGAAGGCATTTCTGTGCAATACATATTTTTATTTAAGTTGTTTTTGTTGTATATGCAGCTAAGTGCTAGCACTCCAGAAGATGAGTGTGAGGTCCATCAGAGAGTGGTTCATTTTATGGGGACCTGATATGTTCAATATGCTCCTGAGAATTTACCCCAGAAGAAGGGTATAGCATAGCTTTTATTTTGGAAAAGGACATTTGTCTGTAATAAACTAGTTTCCAAACTCTTTTATTCTTGTAGTATTTTGGTGTTTCAGCAACATTTAATTTAAAAACTGTATTTTTGAGTTAAAAGAAATATTTATAATCTTAATAAATTACAAATTAAAAAAGGCATGAACATTTTTTTTTTTTGTATCGAAAAAATATCAAACCGTGACACCAAAGTATCGAACCGAACCGTCAATTTTGTGTATCGTTGCACCCTTAATATATACATATATACACATTTGCATCAGTGCTGGTCATGAAAATCAAAATTCCATTCAAATTCAGAATTTAACCCTTTGAATACCAGTCAGATATGTTTTATTACTACGTTTTAGTACGTATTACTACAGAAATTAGCAATAAAGTTTGATTTTTTTTTCAGCATATGAATTATGAAACCTAATATTTTTTTTTAATCACCATTGCAGGTCAGTACCAGTAACTTGTAACAATGATTTATTTTTACTTCATTTTATTTTATTTTTTTTTATTATTTTTTTTTTTTTTTTTTTGGATGAATGGCCAAAATGAAAATCAGTCATGATGTGTTAGTGGCCAGAAAGGCAATTTAATGACCAAATAACCACTGAAGCGACCACAAAAATGATCAAAATTTATATTTCAGTGTGTGAGCTTCTGTGTGCATCCTCAATAGCATCAAGATGTTCTAACCACAGTAGAGTTGTTTTTGTAGGCACACTTTCTACACCTGGTGCAAGGGGCTGCTGTTCCAATCTTGGAGGTGTGCCTTTTGCACCTTCCTCTCATTTTGTTGGTGGGGTGTGGGTCCCACTATGGTTCAGACTACTGTATCTTGAGATCTCAAGATACAGTAGTCTGTATGGCAGAAGTGGCTGAGAATCGGGGACAAGGCCGTCTTGCAATTGTTGAGGTCACCAGCATGTGCCCCAGCACTTCCGGGATCACTCTTCATTTGTAGGTTGTAGAGGACTCCCCCACTTCTGTGAAATTGTTTCTGATGGGACAAAGGCGTTGCATCCAAAGACATCCAGGAGATTGGAGAAAAGAGCCAGCAGCGATCAGTTACTTTTCCTTCAACAACTCGAGTTGCCAACATCCTCTCTAAGTTATTCAAGCTGTATTTGTGCGTACTGTAGTCCAGGATTGCTTCTTGCTTCCAGGCTTCCTCTATTCCCTATCACACACAGGGAACTGCTGGTTCCCTGTGTGTTGTGGTCAAAAGAAGCACATTCCTCCATTGCTTTGGCATTTGGGATATCGCTGTGGTAGTTTTGGTGAAACCAAAGACAGGCAACAAAATATTCCTCTGTTGCAACTGAAGGAGCTGGGGAGGAAGCTCTGGGTTGTTTCCCCTGTGCCAGTTTTCATCTGAGGAGTTCCTCTGCCAAGGTGACCGAAGTAAAGACGTTGTCCTTGGAGCTCCTCTGTCAGTTTGAGTCTGAACCCCTTTCCCTTTTTTACTTCCAGAGAGCTTCCAGTGTTGTCATCCCCACATGTTATGTATTGCTTTATTCTGATGGAGGCTCACATTTCCACTTCATCTATACTCCTCCAATCCTCACACCTTCGCCTCCCATGCAGGTTTGTAAGGGTGCACAGCAGCTAAAAGATCTCCTTTGTCATTAAAAAGTCAAAAGTAGATCTCAGGCTGCTAATGCAGGGAACTGCATAAAGGATGAGCCCTGGTTTGATACCAGTGGGTACTGGATTGTAGAGCAGTCTCTCTTCAGTAGTGGGACCCACATGGTTTTCCCTTCTGTTGAAAGATTTTTATTATGTTTATGTTTAGAAATACATTTCATTT
>CAKLIZ010000786.1:71322-83964 GCA_922035795.1 Oreochromis mossambicus | reverse complement strand
TAAAAATAGCAGCAAATAATAGCAGGAAAATATTTCTATTCTTCACAGTAGGTTACAAATAAGTCTTATATTGATTTGAATTGAATTCGTTGCGCTATGCTGCTTTGTTCACTGTGGCTTTGCGGGCTAATGTTTGTTGTGTTTTGTAGGAAAACCAGCCTACAAAATGCTGGAATGCGATCCAGACTGGGCACCCTCTATCAACCTGGGTCATACCGAGTTTAAAGCTGCTACCACAGCGAGATTTGATCAGTTAAGAGAGAGAGCGATATCAAAACAGCCACGAAAAGTCCCGCATATATGTGCCCAAGGGTTGTATCGAAGCAATCAAGTGGTGAATAACTGTTTTCCAGTATGTTGTTTTGATATATTGTTGTTGCTGGTTTTTTTTGTTGCATTATTGATTTGTTTTTCACCGAAGCAGCTAATAAAGCATAATGGAATACAGTTTTGTGTCTTTCCTGTAAGATTCTATAATAGAATGAAACAATAATGCAAGTTATAAATAAAGACAATAAATTGAATGAATTACGAAACACTTATTTTATTTCTATTAGATCTGAAAATGTTGTGTAATACTACAACCTGAAACGACAAATAGATTGCGTTTGCCTGTACAGGAGATAAAGAAAAAAAATTAGCAACAGCTGTGAAATGGAATAGTCCAAATCAGCAAAGTAAACTGGACCTGGGCTTGTTGCAGGGGTCTGAAGTTACTAAACATTTTGTGAGTGTATGCACTAAAACTTAGGACCATATAATAATAAATATGTGCGTGATGAAAGTTGGGCAGCACGCTAACATCCTTACTCCACTCTGTATGCTCGTATGGGTCTAAACCTTTCATCCCTTTGATTTTTTCCTCATTCTTTTTTTTTTTTTTTTGCCTTTTCATCAAGTCTGTCTTTGTACAGACCTGCCGTGTTCTCCGTCGTTTTGTACGTAACTGTTTTTTGGGCAAATAAAATGCATGTAGGGATTAAAACCACAGAATTAATGATTACCGGTGCTATAAATACTAGCGCTTGATGCAGTGTTTTCATTTTGTTGCCACGGGTACCCACAAAGCAATGTGCGTAAGTCACGTGGTCTGTCAATCTCTATAGTTTCGTCACGTTTACTGTCAGCGCTAGCAAGCGCACTCTGCTTATTAGTGATGGGATTTCCGGCTCTTTTTAGAGAACCGGCTCTTTCGGCTCGGCTCACTAAAAAGAGCCGGCTCTTTCAGCTCCCAACCGGCTCTTCGGGTTGTTTTAGTGCTTTAATTAATTAATTATGGACAACAATATAAAATTATGCACAAAAGGAATTAGTAATGTAAAAAAACGTGGTTTTCTTTATGTATGTTTATATATAAATATTTATGGGGGCCCCTAGACACGAAACACGTACAAATTCCAAAGCACGTAAAAACTCCAAAACACATTTCTAGCGTTAACTGAACTTCCAAAACAGAGCTACCTAGATCACTTAAATTACACAATCGAATGCATATGTCTATTATTTTTGTATTAATACACAAACAATCATATATATATATATATAGAGAGAGATTTATACATATATATATGTATATTCAAATAATTTAAAAAAAAAAAACCCTTAATTTGCCTGTTACTACCACACACCCAATCCGATTGTTGGTACTTCCTGGCTTGTGTAGCCACTAGGTAACAAAAGCTCAACACGGTCCCTAGCATCCTGGAGCACTTCCGTTGTGTTTTGGAGTTTGTACGTGCTCCAGAGTTAGTACGTGTTTTTGAGTTTGTACGTGCTTTGTCTCTAGGGGCCACTGTAAATATACTTTTATTTATTCACTCCACATAAAATGTAATAAATAAATTATAAAATACAAAACCCAACTATTTACATTTCATACATTTCAACTTTTAACTACTTAGATTTTCAGCTTTTTCCTTTTAAACAAATTTAAAGTGAAACAACACAAAACACTGCAAACCACAACACAATTAAATATAAATTAAAATATGGGGGGGAAAAAAAGGGGGAAAAAGAACACCCAGATCTTTAATTAAGGGAAAGGTTGGCATTTAGAAATATTAATATCACACTCAACTGACTGCGTTTTATCTTCCCATTGCACTGATGGGTGGACAGTTCTTAGGTGCCTGTGCATGTTGTTTGTGGATATCATATAGAGCATATGATATCCTTTTCTTGTAGACTCTACACTCTGCCTTTGTTTTGTCAGTAAGATTGAAATGGCTCCAGACTTTGCTACTTTTCTTGGTGTCACTCATTTTCTTTACTGTACCGTTCCAATGTGACGGTGTTGTCTCTTGTTGCTCCCGGCTGTCTTTCTTTCCCTCTCCCTCCTGCTCTTGTTGTGTGCTACTGCTGTTGCAGTCTAACTACGCCCCGCCCCCTCAGCGCAGCGCTGAGCAGAGGGGCAAGGGGCGCAAACGCAAGGCTCTGTTTGCCGTCTCTGCTCAGCGCAAATACAAGGGTGACTTGCAGCGTGAAGCGAAAAAAAGTGAAAGAGAGGGCAAGAGAAAGAAAGAAAAAAAAACCCCACGGCTCGCATCGTTCACTTCAAAGATCCGGCTCTAAGAGCCATTTCGTTCGCGACTGACCCATCACTGCTGCTTATGACCCCCCAAAAAAACAAAAAACAGGGGAAGTTTTAGGAGTGACAGAGAGAGAGAGAGCAGAAAGAGAGAGAGAGAGCAAGTTTTGAGATGTGAGAGATTTGTGATGTTTAGCGTGTTTGGAGTGTGTAGTTAATGTGTTGTCTTGTGTAGTTAGTGTGTAGTGTTGTGGATAGTTTTGTGTTGTGTGTCAGAACAATGAGGCGACTGCTGTCTCCAGTTAGAAACAGGAGTGATACACCCGCTGCTGTCAGACCTGCAGGTATCAGGCTGTGATGTTCTCCTTTATAGTGGACAGAAATTATTTTTTTGGAGTGGCACAAATAATTTGTGTGGCATCTTATTGAATGCAGAACAGCTGATTGTTCTGTAAATAGTTGGAAATGGTTATTTAAAAAATCAAGGTAAAAGGTAAATGGTTGCAAATAACTTTGTTGTTTGCAAAACTTGTGCATAAGATTTTAAAATTGACAATTTAGATTTGCATTTAAAGTTATGAAATATGATTCATTAAACATGTTTGTGGTTGTTACAGTAAAAAATATAACTTGTTCTACTCAGATTTTATGTTTTTTGTCTGATTTTAGATCAATTGTGTTAATACAGTATGTCAAAATGAAAATATAACTGTAAATTCAGACACGTGAGGTTGTGCTGAAAAGGATGATACCAAACAAGGCAAAGTAAATCGTTTTTAAAGGTAAAATGTGGAGGGAAAATCAAAAGTAGTTAAAAATGGCCAATTATACCCTGGACCCCAGAGGGTTAAATGTTTTTTTTTAAAGTAACGCCATAGTTACTTTTCAAGTAATTAATTACTTTTAGAATATTGTAACTCAGTTACTAACTCAGTTGTTTTTTTGAAGAAGTAACTAGTAACTATTAAAATGGAGAGAATGTTGTCTCCAGGAGCTGATTTAGAGCGGCAAGGTATGGTGGGTGTGTTCCCGTTAAAGAACACGGAGGCAGCTTCCAAGTTTAGGAGATTTATTCAGCTGTGGTCTGTAGTAACGATACATAAAGCAACTATCAGTACAGCACACATAAAACATTCAACATGCCCAGACATAGTTCTAGCACAGAGATAGCACAAGGAACTGTATTCAACACTCACGTCTATAATAACTTCAACAATTACACAAGATTTATAATTAGCATTAACTAGCTTAGTAGCTTACATAACGTCTTAGCATAGGGTAACATTAGCATAGTCATGAGGGAACAAATATACACAATAGCATCTGACATACACAACATCATGTAAACAGAACCCACCTTCTGGCATTCACACACAGCAATAAACCAAAACCCACGAGATGCTGATGAGAGGACACAAGGAAAAAATGCTGGCTATCAGCAGCTACAAAGGCAGACTAGCAGCACATGGCACAGTGTGGTGCATTCAAGGAGCGTCAGCATAGATATGGTGAGTTCAATGACGTAGGACATATCAATTTCTACAGCGCAAACACTATCAATAAACAAACCACAACACTTCAACCAAGCAAACAATGTGCAAACAGTGGGCTTTCTAACAACTATAATTGAATTACCTTTTCAAAGTAACTTGCCCAACACTACTTGTAACACCGTTATTCCCATCACTGGTTGGGGGTGCCTCTGTTTATTCCCAATGCGGCTTTGGAGCAAGAACTGAAGCGCTTTGGGAGATTTGCAAGTGGCAAGTGGACAGTGAGTCTGGGCTGTAAGGACGCCAAGTTAAAAGCATGTTAAGTCCCTTCGGAGGCAAGTGTTCATGTTTTTAGACTCCCCCACACAGACACTGGATGTCTCCTTCCGTGTCAAACACGAAGAAGGGTTCTACATGGTGTATGCTAGTTCTGGGAACATGAAATGTTTTGAGGGTGGAGATGTGGGTCATAAGAAAATAATGTGTCCTCACAGGCAGCTTGCATTGGGACCTGCTGTGGATGATAGTGGGGAGTGGATTAGCGGGCAGCAGGCGCTAAATGTGGCTGCCCCGCCAGCGCGGGGTGAGACCGCTGTTGCCCCAGCTGAGGCTGAGGCCAAATTCATGGGCTGCATCCTCCTGAGGCCGCATTTGTAGACCGATTACGTCACAGCGACGCGTCGAAGGCTGTCCAAATTCGTGGACTCCTCCGAATGCAGCCGACAAATGCGTCCTCCTTTTCCCCGAATTTGAAGGATGGGTCAGGTGTGTCCTTCGTGGCCCACCATATCCCAGAATTCATAGCGCAGCCCAGCCAAACTCCAGTTTTCAACAATGGCGGCCGCTACTAAGTTTTAAAATTACTCTTACTAATCTTTCTGAGTCACAAAATAAACTTTTAACATATTTTCAGGCGAGAAAGTAGCTGTGTAAACATCAAATATCTGCTCGGTTTATCAAGATATCGCATATTTGCAAAAGTGCTTTGACGTTTTCGGAGGCTTCTGTTACCCACCAGCTCGATAGCTAGCCAGGAGCTCGAGGGTCACTGAAGCCGCCGAGAACGGCACAACTCCCAGCACATCATTTTCAGATCACCGCGGACTTTCGCTACTCAGGTCAAACGTAATATATGTCACTTAGACAACCTAAAAATGTTATTGTTTTGTTTTTTCAGTGTTTTGTTTGTTCGTGAGTAAATCGGTTTGGCTGAGATTGAAGTTATTAGATTAGATAAAATAAAACTTTATTAATCCCCCGGGTGGGTTCCTCCAGGATTTTCACACAGCTCACTAAACGTCAAACAGAAAACTGATTAAAAAGAAGTATGAGACGGTCGAGAATTTACGCCAGTGTCCTGTTATATTTTAGATAGCGAGGAGCAGACGGCTGAGTTTATTAAATTCCACCGAGACAGCGATGATGCTAATCAGAAGGCTAGACTGTCCAATTTCCCCAGCCGTTTACTACCCGACCTTCTGAGGACCCGGCCCACGTAGACCGCGAAGGCCGGGTCCTCAGGAGGATGCAGCCCATGAATTTGGACACAGCTTCTGATAATGTTTCTGTAGCAGACAGTGTCTTTCTTCTGGATTATGCTGGGCTCACACTGTGCGATTTTTTCAGTCGCGCGATTCAGCTCCTGCTCAAACTGTACGATTGACTTGCAGGGGTTAGAAGTTCATAGGTCACGATGCAGGGTCTCACACTATACGGCCCGATGCTCTGATGCGACCTGAGTGCTCAAACTGTGCATTCATAAAATGAAGGTTATAACAGAAATTCTGTCGCTCGCTCTCCCTCTGTCTTTCACTCACACAGACACGCACACCACCACCATCAGCTTTAAGAAAAACATTGATCAGGCAGCTGTGATTGAGCAGCAGTGTAAATCCAACTATTTTCACGGTTGTTGTGGTCGTGATAATTTTGTGAGGCCACATCAAAAAGGCTCGGGTGAGCTTTCCAAAGTTCTACAAGTTGTGCCTCCATCGCTTGTGTCCAGATCACACGCTGCACTGCCGTGCTGCGCCATCTTTTTCGCTGACATTTGTGTTTGCGCGTGCGCAGTGTGAGAAGCTGAGGTGACACCCTCACGACGGTCGCGAGGATTTCAAACAGGTTTGAAATCCTCCCGACCAAGCGATTGATGATCGGGAGCTGGTCGTGAGGTGTTAATCGCTTCTTGTTACCCCACGTACACTACACGATGCACGACGCACGATGAAGGACAAACTCGGGCCGATCACCAAAACGGTCGCACGACTCAAAAATCGGCTCAAAATGGGCCAAAAATCGCACAGTGTGAGCCCGGCATTACACCTTTGGTAAAAAGGTGAATGTTAGGGAATATTTCCCTGATGTTGAGAAATTCATTCGGTCAGCTATGACTCTTCAGAAAGTTGTGGGGTTGGACTTACTGGATGGTAAAAAGCGTTATCGCCTCAAGAAACATGTTACTGGTTGAAGCATCTGAATCGATAGAGAAAATGAAGTTTTCACAATAAAACGTCATGATCATACAACACTGGGTGTTTCATCTCTGCTGGTTTTTTCTGTTTGTTTTCTTGATGGCTTCCTCTTATGTGCAGGGGTTGAGGGTGGCCTCCTTGAATGTGAATGGGTGCAGGGATGCAAATAAAAGAGCCTTATTAGCAGAAGTGATCAAACAGAAGAGATTAGATATAGTCTTTCTCCAAGAAACGCATACTGACAGTTCAAATGAAATAGACTGGGATCTGTGGTGGGGGGGGCAGAAGTTTCTTAGCCATGGGACAAATTTTAGCGCAGGAGTTGCTATTTTATTTTCTCCTTCTCTATATGCAAATATTATTTTCAGCATGGAGATGGTAAAGGGCAGAGTCCTTATGGTGAAGGCTGAAATTGAAGGTTTTATTTTTACTTTTTTTAATGTCTGTGCACCAACCTTAGGGTTTGAGCGTGAGATTTTGTTTAAAACATTAAAAGAAAAATTAAGTGGTGCTGCTCAAGGGGACTGTGTTGTGTTGGGTGGGGACTGGAATTGTTGTCTTGACTTTACTTTGGATAGGACTGGGGCGGAGCCGCATCTCGTTTGGCTCTCAGCGAAGGCGGTCGCACTTTTCTCCTCTCCTCTCCCTTATCTTCCCTGCTTAGCTTCTTATGTCCTCGTCTTGTCTCGTGTTTTTTTTTACTTTCCCTGGAACACTCTCTCACAGTCTGTTCTCTAAAACCTAAAAGAGAATTATGGATTTGATCAACTAGTCTCTGAATGCAATTGACATGCTCTTCTCAACGAGAAGCCCCGGCTTGGGAGAGCCAGAGTGCCCTGGAGGTACTTTCCCTGCCAGATACACGATGGACGGGTGGCATAACTGGAGGGTCGTGTGCCTGGCGGGACTGTCGATCGAGGACGCTGAAGATATCTACCTATTCGGAACCATGATAACAGGGTTCTTGCTGATTGGAGCTGGCTTGGCCCTGGCTTATCGGAGAATTAAGAAAGCGGAACCAGCTGTTCAAAGCCCCCCAAGGCTGCCCGCTGGGATTGAAATGATGGGACGAGGCGCGACTTCTCAGAATGGGCTTACTGAGTGCAGCATGGTTAAGATCTTGGAGAAGCTCACGGCTGCCATGAATACTCTGAGTGTACATTGTATTACATCAAGCAGAAGTTCACTCAGGATAACACCTCTGAGCGAAAGTTGGATCACATCTTGGAGCAGCTCACTGCAGTCGTGAGGTCTCAGAATCGGCTCTTTGAGCACAAGAATGACAAGACCACGGAGCGCAAGTTTGATAACATCATGGAGAAGCTCGCGGCTCTCCAACGGGAGATTGAGAAACCAGTGTCGGTGTCGGAGTGTTAGAGAACAACTTTGAAATTCTCATGAGTTGTTCGCATAAAAGGAAAACCACCATCATAACTCGGCTATCCCTTCGGCGCCAGCTGTGGGCTCAAGGCTGGAGCTGAACAAAAACTCCCTGATAACGTCTGTGTTTAGACTGTTCCTCCCATTCCATGCAAGGCCACCTGGGTTGGCTGGAAGACTGTTTACTTAGCCTGGCAGGGCGAAGGACACTGTCTCAGCTGAACTCTGGACACGCACACACAAACATATACACTGATATGCACACACTCATCCCCCCTCCCTTTCCAACGCCTTCGATGCTTGTTTCCTGCTGGGGAACACGGCGGGTCTGAGCCTGCGCTGGAATGGTAGCGTTGGGCAGGGCGGCTGCTGTGTTCGCTTCAGATTACTCCTCACCCAACCCTGTGGCTTGTCACGTGTCCCATAATGTTGTGCTGAGGACATTTATGTGCTTTTTTTGTGCAGAGGAGGTTTTTTGTTTCCTGTTCTCATGCTGTCCTCCCATGGGAGCCCAGCATGAGTAGAGGTCTCTTTTTTTCCTCTTGTACTTTCCCATTGTAGTGTACATTTCAGTGTTTTTTCTGTAACGCTACCGATCTCCGACTTGTATCCCCATGTAATGTCTGTGTTGTGTGTGTAAGGTCGGGGGGGGGTCCCATTTCACTGCAGGGCAACCTGCATGTGGCGAATAAAGCCTTGATTGATTGATTGATTGATTGATTGATTGATCTTCAGTCATCTTCTGCTTTATCAGATGTCCTACGGAAAATTAACTTGGTTGATGCGTGGAGGATGAAGCATCCCTCATCCAGGCAGTATACCTGGGTGAAAGTGACTGATGGCAGAATTAGTGCAGCGAGATTAGACAGGTTTATGTGTCTGTTTCATATACTGCTCGAATTGTTAACTGTCAGTGTTTTCCTGTTGTTTTTACAGATCATCACTTGGTTTTAATGGAGCTGTTTCTATCTACCACCAGCAAATTCAAATCTTTTTGGTGGTTTAATATAAAATTATTGCATGATCGGATATTCTGTGACAATTTTAGGTTTTTTTTTTGGATTACTGGAGATCAAGGAAGGATGATTTTGATTCCCTTACTCAATGGTGGGAGGTAGGAAAGGCCCAAATTCGTGTGTTTTGTCAGCAATATAGTTTTCTTTTGACGGCCAATATCATGAGAACTGCAGGGACTTGAAAAAGACATAACACATATGGAGAATGTCTCTGGTTCACAGTTAGGCCAGCAGAATAATGATTGTCTACATTCTAAAAGGAAAGAGCTTAACCATTTTTTACATGAGAGAGCTAAAGGAGCTTTGATTTGAGCACGTTTCACCAGACTCCAGGACATGGATGCTCCAACCACATTTTTCTTTCATTTGGGGAAATCTGTGGTTCAAAGAAAGCAAATGGTGTGTCTTCAGCTTTCGGATAGAAAGGTGACCACAGATCCGGCTGGGATGAGAAGGCATGCAGTGGCCTTTTACACGGACTTGTTTAGTGCGGATAGCTGTGACGTGTACTCTGGTTCAGAACTTCTGCAGGGGCTTCCTCAGCTGAGTCCAGGGGATCGGGACGTCTTAAACAGGGATATAACCTTGGATGAGCTTGCGGCGGTGTCTCAGATGGCTTCAGGCAAAGCTCCAGGAATAGATGATTTACCATCAGACTTTTTTAAGCACTTCTGGAGTCTTCTGGGTCGGGACCTCCTGGACGTGTTTAAGGAATGTTTTATAGAAGGGATACTTCCAGCTTCCTGCAGTCGTGCAGTTATTTCTCTCATACCAAAAACGGGAGATTTAACCCTTCTTAAAAACTGGAGACCAGTAGCCCTTTTATGTGTAGACTACAAGATTCTTTCCAAGGTTTTATCGAACAGACTGAAAATGGTCATTGAACTGCTGATTGGTGTAGCTCAATCTTACTGTATTCCGGATAGGTCTATGATTGATAACTTATTTTTAATGAGAGGTGTTTGATATTTGTCAAGTGTACAATGCTAAAGTTGGCATCGTATCTATTGATCAGGAGAAGGCATTTGACCGTGTGGACCATGATTTTCTTTTTTCCACCTTGAAGACCTTTGGTGTTGGGCAGGGGTTTCTGACTTGGGTGAAGCTGTTGCTTGCTGTGTTGTGAAGGTGGGAGGAGAGTTGAGTTGTCCTGTGCCGGTTCGGAGAGGGATTAGACAGGGTTGCCCTATCTCTGGACAGCTTTATAGCATTGCTATTGAGCCTTTTCTCTGTAGACTGAGAAGCAAGTTGAGAGGTTTCTCTTTGCCAGATCTGGCTCAGATCCCTCCTGTTGTTGTGTCAGCATATGCAGATGATGTTAATGTTTTTATTATGGATCAAAGGGATATGCAGGAATTGCAGGAATGTCTGGTTTTATATGGAAATGCTTACTCAGCTAGGGTTAATTGGGATAAGAGTGAGGCCTGTTTGGTGGGGCAGTGGAATTTGTCGAGTATTCCCAAGCTTCCTGGGAACTTTTGCTGGGGTCAAAGGGGTATTAAAACTCTTGGGGTTTACTTGGGGAGTGATGACTTTGTGAAGCAGAACTGGGAGGGAGTGCGGGAAAAGGTGGAGGCTAAGCTGTCTAAATGGATCGGTTGCTCCCCTACCTGTCCTACAGGGGTAGAGTTCTAATAGCTAATAATCTAGTTGCCTCATCTTTATGGCACAGATTACTTGTTTTAGTGCCATCACCCGGTCTTCTGGAAGAGGTGCAGCGGCTTCTGGTGAAGTTTGTCTGGTCGGGACAGCATTGACTTCGTGCGGCGGCCCTGTATCTTCCTGTGGCAAAGGGGGGACAAGGCCTAATATATGTTTTGTCCAGAACTGCAACCTTTAGACTACAGACAGCACAGGGGCTGCTCTATGGCTGTGGTCACAGCTGGATGACTTCTGCTCAATTGCTGCTTAGGTGAGCGGGCAGGCTTGGATTGGATAAAAAACTCTTTCTTCTGAAGTTGGATCAAGTGGATCTGTCTGGACTTGTACCTTTTTACAGCTCGGTGGTTAACGCCTGGCAGACACTGAAGGTCGCACGTACTCCTGATCCCAGACCTGGGATGTGGCTTTTTGAGGAGCCGCTGTTTTTTAATTACTTTTTTCCCGGCACTATGTTTTCTTCTGCTACAATAAGGACCAAGTTTGTGGAGGCTGGCATTATCAAACTGGGTCATTTTACAAGGATGTCAGTGGGTGCACTTGGCGGTGTCACAGGCATTAAGTCCTACAGAGTGCTGGAGAGAATTATGGAGGAAATTTGGCAATCTCTGTCACCATCACTGAGAGACTTTGCTGGAGACCGTGTCCTAGCTGATCAATGGGCTGATGACAGCGACTATGTTTTCCTTTCATTGATGGTCAGTCCTGCCTTTGAGGAGCAGCCCAAGGGGGGTGGCATGCTGTATCTACATATATATATATATGTATATATATATATATATATATATAAAAAAAACACCCAGCACGCCCCTGCGGGCGGTTTATCCTTCAAGCTCGGGTCCTCTACTTGAGGGTCCTGCGCAGTATCTTAGCTGTTCCCAGGACTGCGCTCTTCTGGACAGAGATCTCCGATGTTGTTCCCGGGATCTGCTGGAGCCACTCGCCTAGCTTGGGAGTCACCGCACCTAGTGCTCCGATTACCACGGGGACCACCGTTACCTTCACCCTCCACATCCTCTCGAGCTCTTCTCTGAGCCCTTGGTATTTCTCCAGCTTCTCGTGTTCCTTCTTCCTGATATTGCTGTCATTCGGAACCGCTACATCGATCACTACAGCCGTCTTCTTCTGTTTGTCTACCACCACTATGTCCGGTTGGTTAGCCACCACCATTTTGTCCGTCTGCATCTGGAAGTCCCACAGGATCTTAGCTCGGTCATTCTCCATCACCCTTGGGGGCATCTCCCATTTTGACCTCGGGACTTCCAGGTTATACTCGGCACAGATGTTCCTGTACACTATGCCGGCCACTTGGTTATGGCGTTCCATGTATGCCTTGCCTGCTAGCATCTTGCACCCTGCTGTTATGTGCTGGATTGTCTCTGGGGCATCTTTACACAGCCTGCACCTGGGGTCTTGCCTGGTGTGATAGACCCCAGCCTCTATGGATCTTGTATTCAGAGCTTGTTCTTGTGCTGCCATGATTAGTGCCTCTGTGCTGTCTTTCAGTCCAGCTTTGTCCAGCCACTGGTAGGATTTCTGGATATCAGCCACCTCCTCTATCTGCCGGTGGTACATACCGTGCAGGGGCCTGTCCTTCCATGATGGTTCCTCGCCTTCCTCCTCTTTCTTGGGTTTCTGCTGCCTGAGGTATTCACTGAGCACGCTGTCAGTTGGGGCCATCTTCGTGATGTATTCGTGGATGTTTCTTGTCTCATCCTGGACTGTGGTGCTGACACTCACCAGTCCCTGGCCCCCTTCCTTCCGCTTAGCGTACAGCCTCAGGGTGCTGGACTTGGGGTGAAACCCTCCATGCATGGTAAGGAGCTTTCTTGTCTTTATGTCAGTGGCTTCTATCTCCTCCTTTGGCCAGCCTATTACCCCAGCAGGGTACCTGATCACGGGCAGGGCGTAGGTGTTGATGGCCCGGATCTTGTTCTTACCGTTCAGCTGACTCCTCAGGACTTGCCTGACCCTCTGGAGGTACTTGGTGGTTGCAGCTTTCCTAGCGGCCTCTTCATGGTTCCCATTCGCTTGCGGGATCCCCAGGTACTTGTAACTGTCCTCTATGTCTGCAATGTTGCCTTCTGGTAGTTCAA
>CAKLIZ010000786.1:20728-56322 GCA_922035795.1 Oreochromis mossambicus | reverse complement strand
CGAAAGCACTCTCCGCCTGTGAGCAAAGACAGACGGAAAACAAACCAAAACACCCCCCACCCTTTCCCATTGGTCGAAAAATGTACCATGTCGACCAATCAAAACATGGCATTTAGTTGTTAAGACACGGGAGGAAGTTTTAGGAGTGACGGCGGTGTTTTCAGATGTGAGAGATTTGCAACATTTAGCGCAAATCTTGTGTAGTTAGTGTGTAGTGTAGTCAATAGTTTTGTTGTGTGTGTCAGAACAATGAGGCGACTGCTGAATGTTACAGGAGTGATACATCTCCTGTTGTCAGGCCTGCAGGCAGGGGCGATTTTAGCCCATTTTTGGGGGTGCTTCAGGACCCCCAAAAATGAATCAAAGCACCCCCAAAGATTTCTTACTTTTCTGACAATATTTGCTGTTTGTGGGACACACTACTAAAAATGTAAAAAGCATACAGTACTTGGTTGAGACGTAACATTTTAACAACAAAAGTATAGATACCTCCCCCCCCCCCTCCCAAAATGGTTTGTTCCAGCTCGCCTCTCCCGTGCTCTGGCTCTAGCACCCTTGCTGCCAGAGCGATGGTGGCTGAGACGCAGCGGAGCGGAGGTGTAAGTGCCTGGCTTAAAACAGGACATATTAGCTGCATTTAACCTTCAGTTACTCTTTATATATAGTTAGGTAGGAGTCAGGCCATGTTTCTTTTTAGCTGAAAAACATTACACCCAGCTAACCTGCAGTGTTTTCCGACGATATTTGCTACCCTACAATCCGTCCTGCTCTGTAGTAAAATCAGCGACATTTGACCGTCCTGTTGCTCCCTTTGAAATTTATACAGCCTATTTAAAATCTAAAACTCAAAATTGTGCCTGCGGTTGTTACCACTGTCCTGTTTGAAATGGAATGAGAGAAGCTGGTTATTTTGTCATATGTGCCGATATTAAACCCAGGAGCAACATTCAGGTAAAAGTGTAAGAACAAATGATCCATCAATAAAGGATAATGTTGGATCAGTGTTTCAATATTTATATCCTTTATTAGATGTACATGTGGTTTGGTTATTTGCCTTTTGGTTGAAAGTACACTGAGAGAGGACTTTTTTTATTAGTGATCTTAATAATAATCTTTTTCATATCAATGTAATTTTTCATCTAATTGAATACAATCTATTTGTGTATGA
This sequence comes from Oreochromis mossambicus, assembly GCA_922035795.1. Lineage (NCBI taxonomy): Eukaryota > Metazoa > Chordata > Actinopteri > Cichliformes > Cichlidae > Oreochromis > Oreochromis mossambicus. The sequence continues at coordinate 55,154 of CAKLIZ010000786.1, read as the reverse complement.
TTGTCAGTCCAAAGAGGGAGAGAGGAAAGAGGGGAACGTGAGGAGAAAGTACAAGGTCAGGAAGAACCAGGTAAGAAAACAGACAGGGAACAGTGACAGGCAAAACAGAAACTGTTAACCTGCTTGAGAGACTTGACCACCAAAAAGTGATAGACAGATTTGCCAACCTCAAGGTGAAGCGACATAGGTTAAAATAAAATAAAAAATCTGCAGAGCCATAGTAGTATCTGCAATAAAGATCTTTTCATACATTGTATACATTGTACCATAGGCAAAATTGCCTCCATTTTTATAATTTTTTATCAATATTTTGTACGTTTGTACATTTCAAGGACTCTATTTTTGGAGTGTATTTTTATATATCTGTATTATATTATACATACACATTAAAAGTGAACCTCTGTCCAAAAAATGCACTCAGTTTACTTCTCATTTACTATGAGCATCATTTTCCCCCAGTAATTAAGGTTAGGATATGTATTTTTTTTTTAAATTCCAATCCATTCTTCATTTGCAGCATTTAAATCACATAAAATTATGTGATTTGATGGTTTTGTTACAGACTTTAAAAAAGTGTTTTGCTTTTCTTTCACAAATGTGGGGATTAAATTGTGTTAAAGTCTACAAAACAGTGATGTCATGTTTTGTGACGAGGACCCAGGCACAGAGAGACTTGATGAATTTAAGAATCTTATGATTTAATAAAGAAATCTGCAGACTTGCACAGAGATGGTAAAATTATGATGACTAATAACAGAGATGAAGACAACAGATGACGAGGACAGGGAGGAACAGGGGTTTAAATGCACCAAGGAGACAGTCAGAGGGAACTCGGGACAACTGGAGACATTTAAGGATGCAGAGACTGACAGAGACAGGGAAGAAGTCTCATCGTGACGAGTAAAGTTTATCTTGCCTGGCTGGGAAGCTCTCTGGGTGCTCAGCACCCCCAAAGCTCTGATCCTAGAATCGCCCCTGCCTGCAGGTATCAGGCTGTTGTTGTCCTTTATCTCATAGTGGACAGAAATTATTTTTTGGAGTGGCACAAATAATTTGTGTGACATCAGATTTGATGCAGAACACCTGATTATTCTGTAAATATTTTGAAATGTTTGTTTAAAAAAACACCTTGGCTGCATTTTTAGGTAAACAGCTGCAAAAAACTTTGTTGTTTGCAAAACTCTGTTACTTTTTTGAAGAAGTAACTATATAATTAATTGCCCAACATTGGTCATTATATACTGTATTTGGCAGACAGAGTTACAGGACTCTCTCCCAGACCACAGACTCATAATACAAGTCAGAGCTTTATTTTTTAATAAAAGAAAGAAAGTTGTGTTTTCAAATTTGGAGTTCAAGTTATTTTTACTTCCAATAGTGTTAACATACTGCACAGGTCAATGACTAGATTTTTTAACATTTTCATTGTAAGTAGTGATGTTCGATTCGTGAACGAATCGTTCAAAACTCGAGAATCACTTTACTGACTCGTGAATCATGATTCACAAGCGCAACTGACTCACTGACTCATCTCTGTTGCTGCTAGCAAGCTAATTCCATTAGTAGAAATATATCTAGCTTATAGTTAAAATTGTGGGGAAAAAACAACTGCCAGTTTATTAACAAAAACATTCCTGCTCTGAACTCGAAGAAAAAACCCTGAGTAGAAGCTCACATCAAGACAATAGCTCCTCGGTTCACAGTACCATCGCTCAGCTAGCATGCTAACAGCACATTTGAGGTACTCACCCCCCCCCTTGCTGTGCTGAATCATAGCATAAGCGAATCACTCAGGACTCACTAACCCCCTTCCTCCTGGCTCACAGCTCAAACGAGTTGAACGAATCACTGAATCACTCACCCCCTCCCTTGCTGTGCTGAATCATAGCGTAAGGCGAATCACTCACCCCCTCCCTCCTGGCTCACAGCTCAAACGAGTTGAACGAATCACTGACTCACTGACTCACCCCCTCCCTCCTGGCTCACAGCTCCTTCTTCTTCTTCTTCTTGGTTGGCAACCAATGTTAAGGCAGTTTATTGCCCCCTGGCTCACAGCTCAGTGGACATTTAGATCAGAAAATATATATTTGATACATTTAAGGAAAATACAAATAAAATAAAAATAAATAAATGTTCCCTTTAGAATTTTTTTGCTCTAAAGAAAATAGTTGTTTTCTTTTACAATCATTCATCTTAGCAGTAGGATTTACATTAAAAGATAAACAAATTAAGTTTGAGTGAAAATATACATTTTTGCACTCTCTGGTCAACTGACTCAGTGACTCAAATGACTCAAGAAACCCGATTCACTTTGGTGAGTGACTCATTAAAACTCGATTCAGTAAAAAGAATTGAATTTACCATCACTAATTGTAAGTGGGCTAAAGCAGTTAATTAAAAGTAGTCTAACATAAATGTAAATGCTGTAATTTGATTATTTTAATAAACCATGTAACTTGGATGGATTAGATGCTGGCGTGACCACAGTGACCACCAATGTTCCCTCTAAGCTGCACGCGTGCGCAATTGCGCACTGCTGACACGGTCTCTGCGCACAGAAAATCTGCGTTGCACACAGAAAAAAAAATCTAACCTGAATTTAAATTAACATTAATACTTTAACAATTCTGTTTTGCAGTGTTAGTCAGTAAGTGACTGGCTGGACTATGGGATTAGAACGATGCCACCTTATCCCATAGTCCAGCCAATAATGCGATTCACATTCGTATATACGCAGCTAATCGTTGACAGGCTATGACAGCGTCCTTATGTGCCGACACCAGTGTTTTAGCTAGCAAAGCGGCGTGGCTGATGTGGAGTGAAGCCACGTTAATGACAACGTGTACAACCATTGGAGATGTGAGCAGGACAGACGGAACAATTGACGGAAAAAGTGTTGACTCGATACCAGTTTTTAAATTGTGTTGATAGGTCACGTAAAACCAGAGTTATGATAAAAATATATGCAACGTTTGGTTATATTTACTGCAGAAAGAAAGAGGAAGAAACTGTAAAAACTGCGTTTTATAAGGAAAATGCTCGAAAGCACTCTCCACCTGTGAGCAAACCCCCCCCCCCCTCACCCTTTCCTATTGGTGGAAAAATGTACCATGTCGACCAATCAAAAAATTATATGGCGACATGGCATTTAGTTGTTTAGGAAGGGCGAAGTTTTAGGAGTGACGGCGGTGTTTTGAGATGTGAGAGATTTGCGACGTTTAGCGCAAATCTTGTGTAGTTAGTGTGTAATGTATTCAATAGTTTTGTTGTGTGCGTCAGAACAATGAGGCGACTACTGAATGTTACAGGTGTTACAGGAGTGATACATCTCCTGTTGTCAGGCCTGCAGGTATCAGGCTGTTGTTCTCCTTTATCTCATAGTGGACAGAAATTATGTTTTTGTGTGGCATCAAATTTCATGCAGAACAGCTGATTGTTCTGTAAATAGTTTGAAATGTTTATTTTAAAAAAAAACGCCTTGGCTGCATTTTTAGGTAAACAGCTGCAAAAAACTTTGTTGTTTGCAAAACTCAGTTACTTTTTTGAAGAAGTAACTATACCTGTATAACTGTAAATGCTGTAATTTGATTATTTTAATAAACCATGTAACTTGGATGGATTCGATGCTGGTGTGACCACAGTGCACGCGTCTGCTGTTGCTCACAGTGGTCCAAGGGACCGCTCAGGGAGTTTGTGTGTTCGCTCAGACACATGAAAAATTAGAGGGAACATTGCTTCTGACCCAGCCGATGCACTGTATCCACTGTGTTGTACAGCTGCTTGGCGTTCGCAGGAATTATCTTGGTCAGAATTCTGATTATTTCTTCTCTTGTGTTCTCCCCCTCCTTTTCGGGAACGCCAGTTAGCAGCAAAGACCATCTCCGTTTGTATCTAGCATGCTCCAGACACATTTCACGAAGAGCCTCGTTCTCTTTTTTCAGCGTCGCCATCTGCGTTTTAATACGTTTCACATCTTCCACCACAGATTTAACAGCTTCTGTATTAGCATCCACGGACGCCTTTACTTTTCTTACAGCGTCAGTGTTTTCTTGCAGCTGGAATTCATAACTCTTTAAATGTTCACTTTGGGTGTCGAATTTACATACCAGTTTTTGGATCGCGTTGAGGAGAACTGTGTTTGAAACTTCGTTTTGTGTCTGCTATTCGTTAGCCTTCATTTTTTTAGGATTTGGGCTTTTAACCGGTGTGTGATGACGATCAGCTTGCGATTTGTCTTGTGATAAGTCGTGCTGCTCTTCCATCCATTCAATATCTTCTTCGACGCACGCCTGCCGAAGAGCCGCTAGGTGGTAGCCATGATCTTTGTTAATGTTAGCCATTCGGAGAAGGTGGCCGAGAATGATGGAGAAAAACACAGGGAGGAGGTTTTTGAGTTTTAGAGATGAAGTATTGCAGTCAAGACATAAAGGAGGTTCTTTTCAGGAAAAGCCTCGGAGCCCACTCAAGTTGCTCACTCCGCCATCTTCCCAGAATCGCCCTAGCGCAAGTAGTCCATTAGGCATGGCACTACCTGATCTGTACTGGAAACCCGATCGGTACCACGCATGCTCAAATCTTACGTCACTTCCTGTATTTGCCAACACTGCGTCAATTAATGTATTTGAGTGACACGGTTAGCGCCCAGTTAGCTCCTAGCATTTCTCAACAGCTCTGCCTCCTTTTCGACTGCCCAGGACATTTAAACAATGGATAATCTGTTTACAAACAAATTCATGCTTTTCTCCTCAACAGAGAGCGTCCCCCGATTGAACAACAGCGCCGTAAAATAAGAAAAATGGCGCCGAATTACAGACTTAATAATACTGACTTAGTAATGTGCCACGTGAAGATTCATCAGCCAGATTAAGTGTTTACTGACAATTGACAGTGATAGCGGACATTATCATCATTATTCCAACAATCCTCTCCGCACAGACAAGCATAAACACACTGTTAGAGTGAATTGTTAAATGTTTGTCATTTTTATGCTTACCATCTCTACATTGTTTTAACTCTGTGATGAAAGGATTCTTCTGTCCTTCCCCCAGATTCTCGAGGTTCTGAGTGGGGGGCTGTAGTCTTTTATCACAGGCAACATCCTTGTGAAGGTCTTTTTGATGTTTGGTAAAACTTCTTGCCCTTTGTTTTGGCTTCACTTTGTTATCTATGGTAAACCATACATTGGGTGTGGGGGAGACTACCCTCTTTATGACCAAGGATGTTGCTCCTGCTTTTATGCTTTTATGACCCTCTTTGGTCAGTAGGAGGACAGACACACACACACACACACACACACACACATTCTTACATACATACAGAAGTTCACACATATACATACAATGCCTTGTCTTAGAACCATGTGGCCGTTGCTTTGCTGTGATGTGTTTTGTGTGAACTGTTTCTCAATAAAAGGCAGCGAGAGGAGGCCATCATCGGGGTCATTTTCGTGTTAGACACAGACGAGGCCTCCCTTGCAAGTGAAATGATCAATCGCTGACTGTCTTGTTTTCTTCATGATGAATAAGTCTCTAGAACTAGTGGGGCTTGTGGAAACACAGACCCAACACACACTAAATCAAATTAAACACACGTTTGTAATGACGCTACTTCAGTTTACAATACGGTTCATTCGCTCGGTCAGCAGGTGGCAGTATCCTCGTACACTGGGGAGTAAACTGCCATTAAATGATCGGGTAGCGATAGTACGGTCCGAATTTGCACATGCGCAGTAAGGATCGGGGAGTCCCGATCTGTAACTATCTTTTTATTTTTTGTTTTTGTCTACATTATATTGAAATGCTTCATTATTGCAAACATTTTAAGAGATACTTATTATAACAGATACTCTGACCCGTAACTATCGTAAAATGCTTCGACCGGAAGTAGACACTGTTCGCACATGCGTGGTACCGATCAGGTTTCCGGTACGGATCAGGTAGTGACTGTTGCAAGCAGTTCAACTCAGATTTCTGTTTTATACAAGAGTCTCATTCAACAGAACAAGAAAAAACATTTTGGAGATCGCAATGAGGAGATGATCTGTGGATGTCCCATGGTACAGAGCGTGCTGCTGGTGTCTGCATACTTAAAGGAAGATTTAATGGTAAAATTTTGAATTCTGACATAGATAAAGATGGTCAATACATTTTTCTAAGAGTTGAGGCTGCACACTCTATCTATATTTTAGTCAATGTGTATGGTTTTAACTGTCAGAGGGAGAATAAACTATATTTTGATAGGTTGGAGGAGCACCTACTGCACTGGTTATCTAAATATCCCAATTCTTTTATAATTTTTGGTGGAGACTTTAATACAGTGTTTAACAGCTATTTGGACCGATGGCCTTCTAGAAGTTTAGACTCTAACTCATTCATAAGACTGTTTGCACAAAGATTCAACTTAGTCGATTCTTGGAGGGATTCTCATTCATCTCAAATAGCTTACACATGGTGTAATAAGACTCAAACCAGGCACTCACGTATCGATTATTGGCTTATCTCAAAAGATTTAGAAAAAGTTAAAATGGATATTTATCCTACACCGCTCTCAGACCACAAAATGGTTAGCTTATCAATCCCATTGTCATCCTCCCTCATCACTAAAATTTCATACTGGAAGCTAAATAGCACCATTCTTGAGCATAAAGAAGTGATTTGTGAAGTTCAGAGATTCATTAAACTTTATTGGAATGAAGCTCTCACAGATAATAAATTTTGTAGCAACTGGGAACTTTTAAAATATGAAATCGGAACGTTCTTTAGAAGATACAGCTGTTAGGATGCCTGGGTCATTGACCCAGGGTTTTTGGGTTTATTATATTATTTATAATTTCTAGTCTTTGGGTTTTTGTTAGAGTCATGTCTTATGGTTTGTCTCTGTGTAATCCTTAGTTGCTGTCTCCCCTGTCCGCTATATCCCCGTGTCCAGTCAGTGTCTGTGTCTGCCCTGGTCCCACGTCTCTGTTCCCTCTGTAGTGCCTGCATGTGAGTCTGTGTCTTTTGTTCAGTCTGTGTTATGTGTTTCCTGTTTTACTTTGAAGGTCTCTGTCTTATCTCAGTGTGTTCGTTTACGCTTCCTTGTCTCGTCAGTTCTGATTTGCCCCAGCTGTGTTTCCCTCCTGTTGTCCATTCCCTGATTGCTCCCTCTATGTATTTAAGCCCTGTGTTTCAGTTTGTCATTGTCGTGATCTACCCTTAACTTGCTGTGTGTTCTGTCTGTGTAAGTGTATTTTGTATTCCTAGTTTTGTTACACTTTTGAGTTCAGCATTAAAGCTGTTTAAGTTCACGTTTGTCTCCGGACTCCGCACTTTGGGTCCTTTTGCTGTCTGCACACAGCCAACATCTAACAACAGCAGTGATTTGGCAAAAAAAACGAAGATCTGATGAGACACAAGTGATACAAAAGATCACATGCCTTACTTCCAAACCAATAGACGCTCTCAGTGAATCTGATAAGATAGAACTGGTTGACCTGCAGCATAGGTTAGATGAGATTTACAAACGCAAAGCTGATGGAGCATTTATTCGGCCTCGCAGAAAATGGCTCGAAGAAGGAGAGCAGAATTCAGCCTATTTTTTTCAGACTTGAAAAACATCAATCTAACACCAACTCTATCAAACAACTAAATTTTAATGGGACAATTTCTAATGATAAGGATACCATAGCAAAATATTGTTCAAACTTTTATTGCAAACTTTATTCTTCTAGTTATTGCCCTCAAGCTTGTCTGACTTTTTAAAATTCTTTAGACAAAATTACTCAGCTGAATGAAGAGGAAAGACAGATCAATTTCTTTGATCGAGGTTGCAGATGCTATAAAACATCTAAAGATTAACAAATCACCTGGAACTGACAGCCTTACTGCCGAGTTTTACAAACAGTTCGCTGACAGTTTAGCCCCATTTCTTTTAGAAGTTTTTAAGGAAAGTATGAATAGGGCTGCTCTCCCTCCCACTTTATGTCAAGGTTTGGTTACCCTCTTTCCAAAACCAGGAAAGGATCCTTTGCTCTTACACAATTGGTGACCAATCTCTTTACTGAATAATGATTATAAGATACTGGCACAAGTTCTGGATAATAGAATAAATAGAATAAAACACGTATTAGGTAAAGTTATTGATGAGAGTCAATCTGGATTCATGCAGAATCGTCATATTTCAGACAACATAAGATTAATTTTAGACATAATAGATTACCCAGAACTTGTACAGGATGATAGTCTTATTCTTTTTTTAGATTTCTACAAGGCGTTCGACTCCTTAGAGCATGAGTTTATTTTTACTGCTTTAAATAAATTTGGGTTTGGTCAGTCCTTCTGCAATGCCGTTTGGACACTGTATTCCAATAGTAACAGCTCCATAAAGCTTGCCACTGGTACTTCCACAAGATTCTCTCTAAAGCGTGGAGTGAGGCAGGGTTGCCCCCTATCCGTATATTTATTCCTTCTTTCTGTGCAACTCCTTAATTCACACATTAAACTCAGTTCTTTAAAAGGCTTGGTCATTGCTAACAGAGAAATACTCATAAGTAGGGCTGCCACGATTAGTCGACTAGTCACAATTACGTCGACTATCAAAATCGTCGACGACTAATTTAATAGTCGATGCGTCGTTTGAAGCTTTGTAAGATCCCAAAAGACGCAGGAATAAGTAGGATTTAAGAGTGTAATAACGGACTGAAACAGAAGATGGCAGCACTGCATGTACAAGGATGCCAGCTGCTGTTAAACCCCGAAGAAGAAGAAGCAGTGTCCCAGAATTCATAGCGCAGCCCAGCTCAGTTTCCAACAATGGCGGCAGCTAGTTAGTTTTAATATTACTCTTATTATTCTTTCTGGGTCACAAAATACACGTTTAATATATTTTCAGGCGAGAATGTAGGTGTGTAAACCTCAAATATCTGCTCAGTTTATCAAGACACCACATATTTTCAAAAGCACTCCGACGTTTTCGGAGACGTCTGTTAACCACTAGCTCGATAGCTAGCCGGGGTTCAAGGCTCATTAGAGCCGTTGAGAACACTGGACTCCCGGCAAATCGTTTTCAAACCCACCACCGTCTTTCGCTACTCAGGTTAAACATGATATATGAGTGACTTAGATAACTTAAAAATTATATTGTTTGGCTTTTTTTTAGTATTTTATTTGTTCCTGAGTAAATCGGTTTGGCTGAGATTAAAGTTATAGTTTTTACACAGCTGAATAAACGTCAAGCCGACAACTGATTATCAGAAGTGTGAGATGCTCGAGAATATACTCCGGTGTCTTGTTATATTTTAGATAGCAAGGAGCAGACGGCTGAGTTTATTAAACTTCACTGAAACAATCTGCAAATTTCATTAAAATTTAATAAACTATCATCTTGTCTTTATTTTTAGTTAGCACATACCTTAAACACTTAAAGCTGTAAGCTAATAATAGTTATATAAGAGCAGATGCTGGTGCAATAAGCTGTACATTTTACGTCCAATGGATGCATGATCTGATTAGTCGACTAATCGCAAAAATAATCGGTGACTAGTCGACTATCAAAATAATCGTTTGTGGCAGCCCTACTCATAAGTCAGCTGGCAGACGATACAGCTCTCTTCCTCAGAGACGCCTCGCAAGTTTCAGTGGCCATTAACAATATACAGCCATTCTCTAAAACCTCCGGACTTTCACTCAACCTGCATAAATGTGAACTTCTACCAGTTAAAAGTTGTTTAGCAACTTCAATTCATGGAATACCTGTAAGAAACTCTGTAAGATACCTTGGAATTCAAATAATAAAAAACGAGCAATCCAGATGCTCCACAAACTTCACTCCTATTATAGATAAAACCCCAAAAATCTTTAATCATTGGCTGCAGCGAGACCTGTTGTTGAAGGGAAGAGTTCTGCTTTCGAACGCTGAAGGTATCCCTGTCTAACCTATGCTGCCCAGTCACTACATGTTGATAATACAACTCACTGCTTACGTAAATCAGTAGCCTTAAATTCATATGATAAAGGAGGTATAAATTTTATTTATTTCGGTGCTCTTAACAACACTTTTAAAATAAACTGGATTAAAAATCATTTAAAAAATCCCACTTCTTGTCACGATCCGGGGTCATTTTGAACCAGCGTTTTGAGTTTTAGTTTGTTTTTATGTTTAAGTCCTTTAGGTTTTCTAAGTTCATTCTATCATGCCTAGGTTGTCATTATAGTTCTTTGTTTGTTAGTTTCCCTTTGTGTTTTCTACCACTGTATTAAGTCTCCCCTGTCCTATGTGTTTCATGTCTGCATGTCATTTGTTGTCAAGTTCATGTTGTCATGTCTGTCTCATTGTGTTTCCTGTTTTATTTTGAAGAGGTCATGTGTTCATTGGCTGTGTCCCAATTCAGGGTCTGCACGCTTGAAGTACGCGCACTACGCGTACTACGTACGGTGCGTACTACAAGTACGAGAAGTGTGGAAGTGAGAGGCTTGTGAAATGGGACGGTCTAGCCTTCATCGCACTGTTCAGGTTGCCTAGCAACCATGATACTAACCACGAGAAACGTTTCATACAGCATTGTGTGACATAAATGAAGGAGAAAAAATGTTTTGTTGGTCATTCATTTTTGTCATGACATCACTTTGATTGAGTATCTGAGGCTGAGACCACAGGACTGTAAAACATGATTGTTGGGCTTCATTTCTGTACTGAACAGTCATTTCAATATTAGTTAGTAAATAACAATTAGCTAATGTTGTTCATGAGACTAAAATCATCTCACTGTGGTAATGTAAATATAATATGGCCAATATTATATGTATTGTTAGATTATTATGATATCTATCTATCTATCTATCTACACATACACACATATAGTATGTATGTATATATATATATATATATATATGTGTATATATATATATATATATATATTACAGCAGTGAGCTTGAACTCTGGGTCAAAGATTCAAGTTGCAGTTATTTATATTTCCTATCACTTCAAATCTTCACTCAAAGACAAATATCTTTGACAGTGTATATACAGATGTATTATACATAAGAGACAAATATTGTTCTTTCAATATGTTGGCATTACTAAATTTGGCTCAATGCTTACATATATGTGTAAAAAGAAAATGTATGAGCTGTGATAACTGTGTCTGATAGAATGAAGAGTAGACTGATATATTAAATATTCCTTTATTGGGTGAGAAAATCAGACCATGTCATAACTGCTTTAAGTCATACAGAATAGATATCAGAGCCTTAAACAGGCTGACTTCTGCTAAATGGGTCAAACTGGGCAGAAAGTGTACAAACACATAACATCCTTATAGAATATGATGTAACACTATAGATCAACTTACCTCAGAATATATAAAGCATATAAACAATTACAACAATATAATGCAACAAACACAGCAGTACTACTAATCCAAAATACTCAAAGCTTCATAGAACTGAAACAAACATTTATTTTTAGCTCCATTCTGCTGCTGATACATACTTTAGGTTTCTGAATATTAAACTTGTTTCTGCCTTTCATAGTGTGTAACTTGAAGGCCCTGAGTACTTTCTCCCACACTGAAAACACTGGAATGATATAATTATTTGAACATTACCTAATAAGACTGATTCAGGACAGACAATTAGTTATGTTAAACTTTTCTAGCAGTCCTTCACAAACAGGGAACAGTCTGTCTATTCTCTCCATCTGTCAGCTGCTGCTGGCTCTTCCTCCTCCTCTTCCTCACACACTGCTGAGTTTGTCCTGGTGGATCATCAGGGGTGCAAAGCCCCACAGATGATGTGCAGCAGTGGGTCCCTCAGTCTGTCCTCACTCTGGACACTTGCAGTTGTCACACATGGAAATCAAATGTGTGATAAGCTGCAGGATTCAAACACAAGTGTAACTTATAAATACATGTTCATACTTTTATTCCACAATCAGAGACAAAGAAAAGAGAGAGAGTGCAGGACAGACAGACAGGTGACAGTCTCAGGTGTATACACTGCTACAAAACAGCACAAGAGAAGGAGGATTTAGTGTTTATGTTATTACGAGTGCTAAACAAGAAGAGTTCCCAGATGGTACAGTGGACACATGTGTGACTGCTGTGATTAAAGCATCTTTCTTTCAGCTTAACGAGTGAACCGTCAGCTCGTTCAAACACACGTTAAAGTCCGTTTGGCTCGACACCACCGAACAGAGGCAGCAATATAACATAGCTAACATTAACAGTGCAGTGAATCCTGCTTGTGCCGTGATATTCAGGACTGCAAACCGAGCAGCATCACTGACTTTCAGCTTGTTGTGTTTGTGGATATATGACTGACTTTAATTATGCATAAAAATCATCACATTCTCTGTAGGATTAAGGTCAACTATTGAACGGCGTATATTTTAAAGTAAAGGCTTTAAAACCAAGTTAACGCTGAAAGTACAAACATCACTAATGTCACATAAGTTTGCCGACATGTGGCCAACAGTAATGTTTTAATGTTCTTCGTTATTAAACATTCGCACATAAATAAGTGACATCATATTCAGTACTTACTTTTGACAGTTCACTCTTCGGCCGCTCCCTTCTGCCGTATTTTGCTGCAAAATTATCCACACCCACCACCGCGCTATGAATTGTGGGATATATGGGACCATGAAGCGTGCACCGGACCACGCTTGATATTTGGGGGAATCGACGACGCATTTGGAGTACGCATTTGAAGTACACTTCGAATAGGGCTTTGGAGTTGACGTCACGCCGCAATGCATTGTGGGACCGCGGCGCCATTTTTGGGGTCTACGAATCAAAACAAACACACTGTGTTGGAACGACGACTACAAGAAAGATGCTTAAAAGCAGCTCAAAAGAGAATGGACTGTATGGAGACCGATTGCATCCAGAGGCGAAGCGGCGGTACTTGCAGAAAATAGTGTGCATTGCAAATGTGGACCCGTATGAAATACAGCCGTGGAGTAGAAACCCTGAAGACCTACCGCTATTGACGTAGCCTGACATATTTTCGTACCTTGTCTGTGGAGTCAGCGCGTACAAGTCGTCATTCAAACAAAGGTAAGTCAGCTCGAGTACTGCGAGTGAAATGCGTTTGATTTCCCTCCAAACATTCAGATTAGTGCAAGCATAGATCCATTCATGAGGGGGAAATTACAGTGAGAAAATGTGGAGGCTCTGTTAGAGGGATAACATAGTGAGTTCAGTGCATTGATGTGACATTGTCCTGAAGGATTTAGTTATTCTTTATGGTTAAAGAAATTGCAATGATTTATTCATATTTATTATAAATAATTCTAATTATACATCTTGCTTCCATATTTGTATCCTGTGTCACTAAAAGTACATTTTATTTTAGTTTTATACATTGATTAATGACCTGCAGAATCTCCTTATCATATTAAGTGATTCATAATTGTCACTTTATGCTTTCTCCATCTCTAAAGTGATTACATCCTTGCATTACATACTTTAGGTTCATTTTCTGCAGGCAGGTTTCTGAGAGAGAACAGGCAGATTTAGACTATAACATGCAGCATTCTATAGATGGATGCATAAAAAAATGAAAAATTACATGTATGTGCAAACTTTCTAAAAACTTTGTTACATTTATGATAAAGTAGTAACACATTTATGTCGGCCTTGGCTCATAGTTCTTGTCATTAAATGAACTTTGTCTGTGTGTGTTTCAGGTACTGCACTCTCAAAGACTGAATGAACCAGCATTGCAGCCATCGGTCACTGTGAGCATCACAGGGAAGTTTGAAGCCGCCCACTGCACCTGTATGGCCGGAGTCGCGGAGACCTGCATCCATGTCGCTGCTCTTCTGTTTAATGTAGAAGCAACAGTGCGGATCTGTGGCACAAGGACTGTTACAGATGAACCTGCATACTGGGTTTTGCTGGGTTATGTGACCAAGATACAGCCAGAGGTTGGCCATAAGATGGACTTCTCCTCTTCAGCTGCCCAAAAAAAGGCTCTTGATCAAAACATAAACAGACCATCCGTATTGAAAGGTAAAAGGAGCCGTCCTCAAAAAAGAAAAATCCCACCTGCTACTGTGGAGGAGTTGTCACTGCTATAATGCCATAATGTTTTATCTAGGGGTCTAGATTTATACCTGTAGTGCACTGCCATGTAAATAATTTGCATTTACTGAATATGTACTGACTGAGTACCACTGTTCAAAAATTGAATAAAGAAACAAACTAATTTTTGCCTCTTTTTTTTTTTATTAAAACCACTTTATAGAACATCACATCAGTTACAATGTAGAATCCATGTCATTTATAGTTTATAAAAGACAAAATGTTTACATAAAATCATGACAGTGTTTACATGATATCACCCACTACTAACATTACTTTATTTACTGTATCTTTTGAAAAAATATTGCTATTTATACAGCAAAAGACTTCAGAATATTTAACAGGAGCAAGTTTCATTTTTCCCTGGTTTTACTACCACGCTGTTCACCAAACGCAGCAAACCTTCACCATCTTATCCAGAAGGGTCACCTCTTCACCCTCACATGGAAGAAGTAATCTGATTGGCATGGTGGTATGTTTGAAGCAGGTCCCCTGTGTAGCGCTGGAACCCAGTCACGATGTTTCATCCATTTCACAGGCTGGTTTGCTGCAATAATGCCAAATAATTAGCAAGTCTATAAATAGAAGGTAGTTCTGCAAAATCACTCAGTAGGATGTTTGTTCTAATTTGCTATGACCTCAGAGTGCATCAAAAATAAAACTAATAGGCTATAAAGAGTGATATGAACATATTTAGAACTTACCGGAATGAAAATGTCTGGAGCACCAACAGATATTTGGAGGTGGAAGAGAACTGGATATTAGCTCGTCTCACAGCTGCTATCCAGGCTAGACGCCTTCGTTTGGTAACATCCGATACACGAGCTGCCTCATGTTGCTTCCAGGTTGGGAAAGAATAAAAAGACAAACCCTTTTTAAGCTTATTCCTGTGCCGGTGTTGTGCGATCGAACATTGCAGCCGACCACACAGCAAGTACGAACCATGGCTGTTGTGTGTGCCTTTGCTGCTTTTTCGCTTGTGCTTTGTTTTGACCCCGAAAATGGCGCATCAGGCCAAAATCGTTTCCACGCCCACCCCCGTGACATCACGCTCCAAAGCCCTATAGAGATTGACAGACCACGTGACTTTCGCGCATTGCATGCCGGGAACTCATGGCAAAACAATCCAAGTACCGCATCAAATGCAAGCATTTGCAGCACCGCAAAACGTTCATTCTCCGGTTCCAATACCTTATTGGTTTTTCTTTGCTCCCCAAAAAAGGAATGTACAAAAACGAAGGAGAACAATGCCAGACCGTACAAAGACAGACTTGATGAAAAGTCAAAGAAAAGACACGAGGAAAAAATCAAAGGAGTGAAAGGGTCAGACCCTTACAGCACACAGAGTGGACAAAAGACGTTAGCGTGCTGCCCAACTTTCACCACGCTCATATTTATAATTATACGGTTCTTGGAGTGAGTGCATACACTCATGAAGTTTAGTAACTTCAGGTCACTGCAACAAGCCCAGGTACAGTTTACCGATGGATGGGTACAGGACCTTGAAATGCACCGTGTAGAACGAAAGACCATCGTATGTATCATAAGTTTACCAGTCTCACAAATCGTCTTCATAAATACACATTCGTTAACCGTTTATTAATATAACCTTTGAGCTCAACGGTAATTAATTAGTAGTGGAAATAATTTCTGGTACGCATTACAGAAATGTAGCAGTGACAATAATATTGTATGCTGTAATCGCATTGGACAATTAGTGATACAAAACAACTGTTTTATCCTGTGAATAAAAGTATATGTTTTTGTCAATGTACCGTGGTAATAACAAAAGCGAAACGCAATATTCTGTCAGGACAATTCACTATTTATGCACAATAAACAAAGGAGCATAGCGCGACAATTTCTGTTCAGCGCCAGACTTGCTTGTAACCTATATCACCAATTATGTTATGAAAAATGACGTATTAACTACTACAAAACACTGACCTTTGTGGAAATGCTTGGAGCAGACTAACATGTGAGCTAGAGTGTTCTGGGACGTTATATTTGGTCTTTGAATGGCTGCAATCCAGGCCATCCGTCACCTCTTTGTTACTTCGGAAACATGGCTTGAACAATTTCTCTTCAACGAGGTAATCCGATAACAACTGATCTCTTTACCCGTCGGCTTCCCGTGGCTGTCATGCAACCGGCTATTGCAGTTAATAATACAACAGCTTCTTGCCAATTTTTGTGTTTCTTTTAATCGCTGTGTAACTGATTTCAATTGAAAGCCTGCTTGCGATAGTACCTCTTGCCACGAGTTCCCAGAATCCTTTGCGGTTTTACCCCTGAATGACATCACATTTTCAATCTCTATAGGGCTTTGGAGTTGACGTCACGCCGCAGTGCATTGTGGGATCGCGGCGCCATGTCAGTAGGCTAGAAGGCAAAACAAGCGCACAGTGTTGGAATCGGGACTGCCAGAAACATGCTCAAAATCAGCGCGAAAGACAAAGGGCTGTATCGCAACCGATTGCGCCCAGACGCCAAGAGACGGTACTTTGAAATAATTGCGTGCATCGGTAATGTGGACCCGTATGAAATAAGGAAGCGGAGTGGAAACCCAGACGACCTACCGCCTTTCTCCTATCCCGATCTTCGCATATCTTGTCTGTGGAGTCAGCGCATACACAGCGAACAAGTTTAAGAATTATAAATCCCTGGAGGCCCACATCCAATTCACGAACGTCTGGGTGCAAGATTTGTCCATCTTTAAGCCTCCACGCTGCGAGTACGTTGTCGTTAGGACATAGGTAAGTCGGTTTGAACTTGATAACTTTCTAAACAACTTCCTTGTTACAGTTTTTGATTTGCACGTACAGCCAACCCATCTATATTAGCCTTGGTTCATTACAGACCTTTTATTAAAAGTGTTTTTTGTGTGTTTCAGGTACTGCACTCACAACGACTGAATGAAACTGCACTCCAACCAGTGTGACCTCGTTGTGTGGACACAGAGAGACCTTGCTGTGATACGCATCTTCCCTGATGTGGATTTCTGGGAACCACGTTTAAAGCAAGCACAAGATTTCTTTCTTAAAGTGTGTCTTCCTGAACTTGTTGTGAAATACTTCTCCAAACAACGTGCTGCTCTAAATAGCCTGTAATGTTTCATTTTGTGGTTCAAGATTGATGCCAGCTGTGTGTTGCCATGTAAATAGTTTGCATTTTATTTTTATGTACTTGCTAAGTACATGTGAACAGATCAAGAATAAAAAAACAAACAAATATACTATTCTTTTCTGTTTGATTGAAACTACTTCACACAAAGTACAATTATTTACAATGAACTACACATGCAACACAACAGCTTTATGAATATTCAACAAGAGCAAGTTTCATTTGGCGCTGGTTTGACAACCATACTGTGGCACATATTCACCAAAACACAGCAAACCTTAACAATCTTATCAAGCAGTGTTGTGTTTATTTCTGCTCTGCCCTGTTCATTGCACACACAATCCTTCGTCTGCCCTTTAGCTTCCGTGATGCTGTCTGTCCGA
The DNA here is from genome assembly GCA_922035795.1 of Oreochromis mossambicus. Taxonomy (NCBI): domain Eukaryota; kingdom Metazoa; phylum Chordata; class Actinopteri; order Cichliformes; family Cichlidae; genus Oreochromis; species Oreochromis mossambicus. The sequence continues at coordinate 37,586 of CAKLIZ010000786.1, read as the reverse complement.
TCGTCACTGTCCACATTTACAGCTGGTACCTCAACCTCCACTTGTCCAACACAACTGCTGTCCACAGCCTCTATGACATTGTGATTTTGTTGTTGTTCTTCTGTCAGATCTTCATCGATTACTTCTGCACGGGGCACACCTTCAGACTCTGCAGCTGCATAATAAAAGCCTGTAAGATAAAAATTAGTGCACATGACAGGTGTGTGATTCATCTGGAAGTTATGTGCGGATTAGTGTACAATGAGAGCAATTTAGTATGTTTTTAGAGGCCCATGTGCAGTGTTGGTGCCCAGTCTGGATTTGTTACATCCATTTCATATGCTGCTTTGCCTGCAATAATGCTAAATCATAAGCTACTCAGTCGACATGATGACATGACGTGGTTCTGCAGCATCACACATTAGCATGTTTTATCTCATTATCTATGACCTCAGCACATTGAAAAAACACTAAAAGCCTTTTAATAGTGATATGAATTAATTTAGAACTCACCGGAAAGAAGATGCGGAGAGCAAACCAACAAAAAGCTGGGGATTGCACAGAACTCGATCCGCTCGTCTCACCGCTGCAATGCAAGCCTGACGTCTTTGTTTAGTAATATCGGATACATGGCATCCCTCACGTTGCCTCCAGGATGGAAAACGATGAAAAGAGAGCCCATTATCCAGCTTCTTGCCTTCACGATCGTGTGATCAAACGTTGCAACTGATAACACAACACATACGAACCATAGCTGAAGCTGTATCCTGTGTCTAGCCTACTGTCATGGCGGAAGGGGGCGTGGCCCACCTCCCGTGACATCACGCTCCAAAGCCCTATTGGGACAGCCGTCGTCGCGTGGCGGTGACGTAATCGCACTCAAAATGCGTACTTCAAGTGTGCGGTCTCTTAATTGGGACACAGCCAGGCATTGTGTTTAGTTTTACTCTTCTACTGTGATGTCATTATGTTCATTTGTGTCAGCTGTTTTCCCCATGTGTTTCCACTTCCCCTGATCACCTCCTGTGCGCTTTTAGTCGGTGTGTGTTCATTAGTGATGACCAAATGAAGCTTTCTGAAGCACTGAAGCTTGTATTGAAAAACGGTTCATTACTCGAAGCTTTTCAACACAGTCCTCTCTGGTGACATCTGGTGGCGAAAATTATGAAGAGCAGCTTGAATCTACAAATGGACTGCTTCATTATCACTGCTCACTCTACAGAGTGGAATTCTGTTTGGTATAGGGCCACCGTTGCATTGCTTTGAACATGTAATTGTTTTTTTTTTCCCTTTGCGGGGGCTGAAAATACATAAGCATTTTGCAATTTCACATGATTGTAAAATGCTTAAATTTCTTCAGTATTGAACAGCAGAAATGAGACTTCCTCGTCGGAAGTTAGTACATAACGGTAGGCCGGTGGATAATAAGCAGTGTTGGGCAAGTTACTTTGAAAAAGTAATTCAATTATAGTTACTAGTTACTTCTTCAAAAAAGTAACTGAGTTAGTAACTGAGTTACAATATTCTAAAAGTAATTAATTACTTGGAAAAGTAACTATTGCGTTACTTAAAAAAAAAAACAAAGAACGTTTAACCCTCTGGGGTCCAGGGTATAATTGGCCATGTTTTTTTACTACTCTTGATTTTCCCCTCCACATTTTACCTTTAAAAACTATTTACTTTGCCTTGTTTGGTATCATTCTTTTTAGCACAACCTCGCGTGCCTGAATTTACAGTTATGTTCTCATTTTGTCATACTGTATAACCAGAATTGATCTAAAATCAGGCAAAAACCATAAAATCAGAGTAGAAAAAGTTATATTTTTACTGTAACAACCGTAAACATGTTTAATGAATCATATTTCATAACTTCAAATGCAAATATTAATTGTCAATTTTAAAATCCTATGCACAAGTTTTGCAAACAACAATTTATTTGCATCCATTTACCTTGATTTTTAAAATAACCATTTCAAACTATTTACAGAACAATCAGCTGTTCTTCAATAAGATGCCGCACAAATTATTTGTGCCACTCCAAAAACATAATTTCTGTCCACTATAAAGGAGAACATCACAGCCTGATACCTGCAGGTCTGACAGCAGCAGGTGTATCACTCCTGTTTCTACCTGGAGACAGCAGTCGCCTTATTGTTCTGACACACAACACAAAACTATCCACAACACTACACACTAACTACACAAGACAACACATTAACTACACACTCCAAACACGCTAAACGTCACAAATCTCACATCTCAAAACTCGCGCTCTCTCTTCTTCTGCTGTCTCTCTCTCTCTCGCCGTCACTCCTAAAACTTCCCCTGTTTTGTTTTGGTTTTTTGCTCATAAACAGAGAGTGCTTGCTAGCGCTAACGTGGCAAAACTATTGAGGAAAAAACGTCACGTATATATTGTTTATCATGACTCTGGTTTTACGTGGCCTATCGACACAGTTTATAAACTGGTATATATCACCTTGTTGCTTTGTCTTTAAGTGGTCATGTGATTGACTTACCACGACTACTTTATTCTTCCTCAGTCAAACAGCAGCACTGATGCGATTGTTTTCCCCCCTTAGCTCCAGGTGTTGTGCTAGACAGATCGTGATTACCGTCCGCGGGAGCGCGCAGCTGCTTAAAGCTGTAGCGTCCAGATTACTTACAGCTACTTCCGTGCAACTGATATAAGACGCAGTAAGCTGAACACAGCTTCGACCGTCTGTTTGTTGAAAAATAGTAACGGACCGCGTTTCCTTGTTAGTAACTGTAACGGCGTTGTAACGATAGGAATAGTAATTAGTTAGATTACTCGTTACTGAAAAAAGTAACGCCGTTAGTAATGCCGTTACTTGTAACGCCGTTATTCCCATCACTGATAATAAGTAAGCGAAAAATGCAGAAAAAAAGAGATTTGTAGATGGGAAACTGTTCTTGAAGTACACTGAGAGAGAGAGAGAGAGAGAGAGAGAGAGAGCTGTGCATGAAGCGTGATTTTAGCGTGGTGGAAGCAAAACAGAAAAGATAAGAGGGTGACGATGTTTATATGAAGCGAAATGTGAAGTGTGGTTTGGATCTTCTTTTGCTGGAGGTTCAGTCAATTTTGTTTGGAGAGTGATGAAACCTGCAGCTGCAGAATCTAGCGGAAAAAAAAAGAGTTAAAGACAGAGCGCGGACCCGCCGACGCGTCAAAATCTGATTCTGATGCGTCGGGTCCGCGCTCTGTGTGTACGTTTTTATGCAGAATCCGTAAACCTGCTCTCATTTACTGTTTTAGCTGTTTGGTGTTTGACGAAATTTTGTGAGGTTTAACCTGAGATTCTGTCGTTTCAGGCAAAATAAATTTATATTTCAAAATCGATTCAGGATTTTAATGAATCAATATGACTTTATTCAATTTAGAATCGATTGTAATCAGAAAATCGATAATCAAAACCCACCCCAACTCATGAACTTGCAAAGTAAAAACATGATCCATTTAAGGTAGCCCTTTTTCATTTTATATTATTTAATAAGAGAATTTGTTTTACTGTGCGATGGCTGAGTCTGTTTCTTTTCTTGGAGATAATTTCTCCTGCCTGAGAGAAAATCCTCTTGCATGGAACAGAAGAGGCTGGAGTGCAGAAACTGCACTGCAAGTTGGTAGATATGCAGTACAGACTATCACCTAAAAAGAATAAACAAAATTATTTTCTAAAATGTGCAGCAATTTAATTTACGTATACTTTAAAATACATTTTTTAGTTTTTATTAGCTTTAAGTCAAATGGAAGTGTTTCTAAAGTCATATACTGTAATGATATTTACATTATGAGAAGATAATTTTGGACATTTCAAGTTTTTCACTTTTTCAGATAAAATAAATTGACCAAAATCAACTCAAAATACTCCCACACACCACAAAACCTCCCATTTTCCTCCCTGGCTCCGTTTCTCTCAATAGAACGATCAGTGGTTTGCAATCTCTCACTATCAAAACAATCCACAAATCCCGTGAATGATTCACTTCCTTATATCCATTTGAATCAGGTACCGAAGCAGACGTGCGAAATGAAGCTTCAGACGTCACTGGTCACGTGACTTTAGCCAAACGAATCAAGCTTCGACACAATGCTTCTGAACCAGTGGCCGTTTATCAATTCTCAAGTACGCGAGTACGTACTCGCGTTCTCGGTGAGTACGTACTCGCCGAGAACGCACGGGAGTAGGTACCCGCCGAGAACGCGAGCACGGACTCGCGATATGTACAATTGGAACACCAGCGTACGTGATGATGTCACAGGTCCGGAGTTTTTACTGCCGTCCCCTCCTAATTTAACTGTGAGTAACATGTTATGAAGCTTAACTTTAATCACAGCCAAACCGGTTTACTCAGGAACAAATAAAACACTGAAATAAACCAAACATTAACATTTAGAAGTGATCTAAGTGACTTATATATCATTTTTAACCTCAGTAGTGAAACCTCTAATAATAAAAATAGTGTACATGTACATACGTGTACATACCTTAATAAAAACAAGCAGGTGAGATGTTAGAACGCTTTTATTTCTATTTTAGTGGACACTCAATACTATAGACAGCTGCTGGGATTTCTTTAACCTGAGTAGTGAGAAGTCCGCGAGCGGGGGCGAGGGGTTGAAAACGATGTGCCGGGAGTCCGCTGTTGAGTTTTGGACGAAATGCATTCTGGGATATATAGCTGTCCCAAGTCCACACCGATGCATGATCGATAAAACGGGCGGATCGAGAACACATCCGGGACTTTTTCGCGTTCTCGGCTTGATGCGTACTTCGAATTGGAACAGTACTTGGTCTCCGACTGATGACGTATCACGAGTACACGAGAACCCAAGTACGCACAAGTACGCATATTGATAAACGCCCAGTGTGTTGTTTTTTTCGACACATGCTCCGGAGCGTCAGCTTCAAGCGGGCCATCACTAGTGTTCATTCATTCCTTGTCCGAGCGTCTGCTATCCTACCTTGTCTCCATGCCAGGTCTCTATGTCTATGTTCATGTTCCAGGGTTTTGTTATGTTTAGCTCACCCAGTTTAGGTTATGATTTAGTTTTGTCTTTGCTTTAGTTTTTCATTGCTAAAATCAGCCTTCAATAAACGGCTCGTTTTCAGTTAATAGTAAGTCTTGTTATTTTGCGTGTGCGCACTTGGGTCCAACTTCTTCACTCCCTATAGTCTGCCTCTGCCAGACTGTGACACTTCTATCTGGCACTTTATCTCACATCATGTGTTCTCTAATTTAGGCGGCCTTAACTTCCTACTGCTCTGCAATTATAGTATTCCAAAAATACCACTGAAACTTTCTCACTTTCATCAACAAATTATTTTGGCATGGGCACTGATTTACAAACACAGTTTCTCTCCACAAAACTGTTTTATTTGGAATAACTGCAATATTATTTATAAAAATAAAACTCTTTTTTTAAATAACTGGTTTAATAATGGAATAATCTTGGTTAGTCAGTTATATAAACAAGATGGACTCTTATATAATTACTCTGAATTCCTCAGGAGATACAATGTACCAATAACGCCTAAAGAATTCTCAATAGTGTTCGATGCCATCCCATCTGGTCTGTCCATTTTACTCAGATGCTCCCACAGTGCTCCACTATCGATCACTCCCCGGGATGGGTTACATTCTTCTCTTGGCAATGTTTGCTTCTCCTCTCATAAGTCTATAAATACCAAAATAAGATCTCTCTTTCAGGATGCAATGGTCTCTGTCCCATCAGCCATATTTTATTGGGCCAATTTTGTAACAGATACTGAATGGAGAAAAGTTTGGACTTTACCACAAAGGTTTCTTTTAATGAACAAAGTTAAAGAGATTTAATTTAAATTGATTCATAAGTTTTACCCCACCAAACAATATTTGTCCAAATTTATGGCTGAAATAAATGTAAACTGTACCTTCTGTCAAGAGCAACCTGAAACAGTTACTCATTTGTTTTGGTCATGTAAACAGATACGCTTAACAGAAGCAGAATGTTCCTCCGTGTTGTGAGGAAGAAAAAAAAATGCAGGTTAATTTGTGTTTTAACTACATGATTCGTATAATAATTCAGAAAGCTATTTGCTGTTTGCTATTTTCATCCATCCTCATCCGCTTTATCCGAGGTCGGGTCGCGGGGGCAGCAGCCTAAGCAGAGAAGTCCAGACCTCCCTCTCCCCAGCCACCTCCTCCAGCTTATCCGGGGGAACACCAAGGCGTTCCCAGGCCAGCCGAGAGATATAATCTCTCCAGCGCGTCCTGGGTCTGCCCCGGGGCCTCCTCCCGGTGGGACATGCCCGGGACACCTCACCCAGGAGGCGCCCAGGGGGCATCCTTGTCAGATGCCCGAACCACCTCAACTGGCTCCTTTCGATGTGGAGGAGCAGCGGCTCTACTCTGAGCCCCTCCCGGATGGCCGAACTTCTCACCCTATCTCTAAGGGAGAGGCCAGCCACCCTTCGGAGGAAGCTCATTTCTGCCGCTTGTATCCGCGATCTCGTTCTTTCGGTCACTACCCACAGCTCGTGGCCATAGGTGAGGGTCGGGACGTAGATCGACCGGTAAATTGAGAGCTTCGCTTTTACACTCAGCTCCCTCTTCACCACGACGGACCGGTGCAGCGTCCGCATCACTGCAGCCGCAGCACCAATCCGTCTGTCGATCTCCGGCTCCCTTCTCCCATCACTCGCGAACAAGACCCCGAGATACTTAAACTCCTCCACTTGGGGCAGGAACTCATCCCCGACCCGGAGTGGGCACTCCACCCTTTTCCGGCTGAGAACCATGGCCTCAGATTTGGAGGTGCTGATCCTCATTCCCGCTGCTTCACACTCGGCTGCGAACCGTTCCAGTGCGAGCTGGAGGCCCCCACCCGATGAAGCCATCAGAACCACATCATCCGCAAAAAGCAGAGATGAGATTCTGAGGCCACCGAAGTGAAAGCCCTCCGCCACTTGGCTGCGCCTAGAAATCCTGTCCATAAAAATTATGAACAGAATCGGTGATAAAGGGCAGCCCTGGCGGAGCCCATCACCCACCGGGAACGAGTCCGACTTATTGCCGGCAATGCGAACCAAACTCTTACAACGGTTGTATAGGGATCGAATGGCCCGTAGCAGTGGGCCAGACACCCCATACTCCCGCAGCACCAGGATGTTTGCTATTTTATTTTTGTTATTTACTGTTAGCTTGTCACCTCCCCATCTACTACTACTTCCGTCAGAATGGCCGGTAACACCAGAAATCATGAAATGGCAGATAGAGTTGCAAAAGAGGCCACAAAACATGGGGTAGTTCACCTTGCTTTTAGTTTTGGTCAGAAAAAGAATTGTATGGCAAAAACAGTGGGAGGAGGAAAGAAGGGGACGGTGGTTGTATAACATTCAAAGGAGGGTAGGAGGATTCAGAACCACAGGATGGAGTAGGAGAGAGGAGGTGGTCATATCAAGAATGAGGTTTGGACATACTGGTTTGAACACTACACTATTCATGATAGGGAAACATAATGCAGGGAAATGTGATTACTGTGGAGAAGAGGAAATTATAGAACATGTTATATTGCACTGTCAGAAGTATCAGGTGGAGAAGAGACAATTGATCCAAAACCTCAGTAATATGAAAATGAAACTGGATCTTATTGATTTATAGAAAAAGGAATCTGGAAGTAAAAGTTATCAGGCATTATTTCAGTTTTTAAAAAACGGAAAATTGTTTGGAAGGATTTGAGGGTTTTTTTTGTTTTTGTTTTTTATTTTTACCGACGTTCAAGTTTACACTCCATACCACTTGGCGGTGGTAATGTACCATTCAGTTGTTTGCCAACCGCCAATAAAAACGTAAGAAGAAGAAGAAGAAGAAGAAGAACTAAAACCGGAAGTCGTAAAAAAAAAAAAAAAAAAACCAAACACGAAGTTTTTGTTTTGGTGCCCTTTATGCCCCCAAAACATTCGTTTAACTTGTAGTTTACTAACTTTTTCTATATTGGGATTGTTTTTCGGGCCTTCCAAAATCATCCACAGTCATTTTGACTTATATTTAGCCTGATAGCTAAGGCGGAGGATAGCGTCTGTAGCCATAATCGCGAACGTTAAGAGACCTGTCTTTTAAAGATGTTGTCAGCATCAGACTGTTTGTGGTTATGTCTCGCCCTTCTGATACTGCCTGCATCAGCTGAAGGTGAACCCGGTAAGGATGCTGATGCTAATTTTTAGTTTACAGATGTAAGTTCGTAGTCAGGCCCAGCAATCATGCTAAGTTAGCTAAGTAGTATGAATGCTGGGTCTGACTACATGCTTTTATGTCTTAATGAACTACTTACTGAACTACTTGTGCAAATATATCTGTATACATTTTAAACTTTACAGTTTTAAATAAGTGGCTTTCTTATACTTATTGTGTCACTAAAAACTCAACCTTAAAGGACACATTTTGCTTAAAAATGTTTTAAGTTAAGGCCTCGCTAAACGTCATCATCATCATCCAGTTTTAGTCAATTAATAAAGTTAACTAAGATAAAAAGCCGCCTGCACTGTCAGTTGCATTTGAATGGTTGACCTAAAGTCTTTAAAGTCTACTTTCACTACCTCTCCTCCTTGCAGTTTCACTGTTCACACCTGCCTTCATCTCTGTGTGGTGTAGCTTCTAAGCTGGCTAAGAAATATTTTAAAGAGAGGAGTCCTTTCTAACCCCCCTTACTTAGGTTATAACAACATAACTAATCACCTTTACACATGCAACAGGTTGCATTTACAGCTGAAAGCGACTTTGGCTGTAGTGAGATCAGATAAGAGAGAGTGATCCAAAAGTAATACATACCAAGAGTATACCAAGAGTAATACAGTAGTATTACGGCATTTTTATACCTAAAAGTTCTGAAATCATCTTGGAACCCCATTGCTCACTATTCCCATTTGTTCCCCATTATGATTAAAAAATGTTTTGTCCTTCAGGTTCAGGAATCAAAGTGGTTGTACTAGAAGGAAGAGACGCCATCCTGCCCTGCTCACTCAGCACCAAGGAGAACATTGAACAAAAGCTGTTTATATGGAAGAAAGTTGATCCAAATGAACAGGAGGTGTTCAGGTACGACGGAGGCATTCATTACAATAATGGCCTTCCAGGTCAAGACAAGCACTTCAGAGGACGGGTGTCACATTTTCCACTTGAGCTGCAGTTTGGTAACGCCTCCATCATCATCAAAAACACCGTGATGCCTGACAGTGGAGACTACACCTGTGATTTACATCTGCAGCCAGAACAAACATTCAGCATTAAACTTGTTGTTGGTGAGTATTTTAGTTTTGAAGCATCTGAAAAAAACCCTTCTCCAAAAACTGATATTTTTAATTTTTTTTTTAATGTTGATGTTGTTTTGTCCACACTCAGTTGTACAGTCATGTGGAAAAACAAAATACAAATTCTCTCCTTATACACTAACATTTTCTTAAATGTACTTTATTAAACATGACGCGCAAACGCAGCTAAAATTTCATTACAAATTCAAATTTGCATGTAACCTTAGATTACATGTTAAATGGATATAAAGGCTACGAGTGTAAATTCAAGTCTATCAAACATAGACACCAAGAAAAAGTCAGTGAATTAAGTTTGGTTTAAGAATCTCCTTTTAATCATGAGGCTCTTGAGCTAAAAATCAGGCTAGGTCTGCTGGCAGGGCTCTAGACTAACTTTTTGCCACGGTTGCACAAAAGTTAGGCGCACCCAAATTTTTCAACCGCATCCCGTAACACCGCAGTTTTACATGTGCACTTTCTTGGGGGGAAAATTGCAGTCCATACAGAGAATATTTATTTGTAAATGATTAACTAACAATCTTGTCAACACAAAGTTCTTTATTTGGAGCACAGTTGCAAGAAAGATAAGTTACCTAAAAAGTGCTTCTGCTTAAAGTGCACTCTTTGGCAATATTGTAGGCAGTGTTAAACTTAATCATCACATCGGCCTCCTCTGACGACCTGTTTGCTGCTGAAAGGCAGTGGGGAGGGGGGACACTTGGGCAGTGCATGTATCGCAGCATATGTGTTTTCTGGATACACTGTGCTTTTTCAACATTCAAAGATTGATGGCTTCGTGTCAGAGCACTGGCTATGAATTTCAGACAGATCAGGTCTTAACAAAAAATGTGTCAATAGTAGAGCAGGGCGATATGGCCAAAAATATTTATCACGATATATATTTGAAAATTTGCGACAACGATATAACTGATGATATAAAAATACAACTCCACAACTTTACTAGCGCAAAAAAACCCATTCATGTATTTTCACTTAAACAAGCAGTTGTTTTTATGTGCATTAAAGCTATATAAAAATTTAACAGTGCAAATGCAAATTCCTTGCTGAAAGTTTAACCAAAAGGCATTTCCAGTAGAAATGGGCTGACATATCCTGAGCATAACCATGTATAATATCCACTGAAATTAAAAAGAGGTGCTTTGCAACATGAAACCACAGTGTGCCAAATAAAAAAGTCAAATACGTATTTTTCAGACCATAAGGTGCACGGGATTATAAGGCACATTAAGCGAAACAAAGCAGTCAGATAAATCAAACTTTATTCAACTCATTCTTCTTGCTTCCTCCACTTCTGTACTAGGGCTGCCACAAACGATTATTTTGATAGTCGACTAGTCACCGATTATTTTTGCGATTAGTCAACTAATCAGATCATGCATCCATTGAACGTAAAACATACAGCTTATTGCACCAGCAGCATCTGCTCTTATATAACTATCATTAGCTTACAGCTTTAAGTGTTTAAGGTATGTGCTAACTAAAAATAAAGACAAGAAGATAGTTTATTAAATTTTAATGAAATCTACAGATTGTTTCGATGGAGTTTAATAAACTCAGCCGTCTGCTCCTTGCTATCTAAAATATAACAGGACACTGGAGTATATTCTCGAGCATCTCACACTTCTGATAATCAGTTGTCTGCTTGACGTTTATTCAGCTGTGTAAAAACTATAACTTTATTTCTCAGCCAAACCGATTTACTCAGGAACAAATAAAATACTAAAAAAACCCAAACAATAACATTTTTAAGTTATCTAAGTGACTTATATATCATGTTTAACCTCAGTAGCGAAAGACGGCGGTGGGTTTGAAAACGATTTGCCGGGAGTCCGGTGTTCTCACCGGCTCTAGTGAGCCGTCAACCCCAGCTAGCTATCGAGCTGGTGGGTAACAGACGTCTCTGAAAACGTCGGAGTGCTTTTGAAAATATGTGGTGTTTTGATAAACTGAGCAGATATTTGAGGTTTACACAGCTACATTCTCGCCTGAAAATATGTTAGTTTATTTTGTGACCCAGAAAGAATAATAAGAGTAATATTAAAACTAACTAGCTGCCGCCATTGTTGGAAACTGGGCAGGGCCGCGATGAGCCTCGCTATGAATTCTGGGACACAGTTTCTTCTTCTTCGGGGTTTAACGGCAGCTGGCATCCTTGTACATGCAGTGCTGCCATCTCCTGTTTCAGTCCGTTATTACACTCTTAAATACTACTACTTATTCCTGCGTCTTTTGGGATCTTACAAAGCTTCAAACGACGCGTCGACTATTAAATTAGTCGTCGACGATTTTGATAGTCGACGTAATCGTGACTAGTCGACTAATCGTGGCAGCCCTATTCTGTACCATTGATTCATTAATGCTGTTATTCTATCACAGCTGCTCTATTCCCGTGTTGTTGCAGTATATTATTGACTAACCTCGTATGTGGATGGATTATCTCAGTTGTTCTCCTGACTGAAGTTTGGTCCGTTTACAGCATCCTGCCATGCGATTGCATTTGTCTCTAACCATCAGGAACCCTCACGTTAACTTTTATCAAGTGGAAAAGTGTTAGCGTTCACCCTCCAGATTCACTAATTATGTTATGCTAACATAGCTGTGTCGCTAGCGATCACGTAGCACATCATTATAAACCAGCTAGCCCAACTTCAGTAACCTTACAAACGTCACTGCTGTTTAGTTTCCTGTCTTCATTTATGTTGGAAGTGATAGCAGAGCTGTACGTTTGAATTTTTTCAGAAATCTCTCAGTCAGAACATAGAATATCATGCTCAGGTAACTAGCGAAACTAGCGAGGTAACTTCCGCTAACTTCCTGCTAGCTTCTAACTCCATTAAGTGTAATAAATTCTGTTTTCATGGATGCCTGGATGTTAAACTTCATAGTTACACCTGGTAAAGCAGCAATGCTGATCGTTTTATTAAAGATGAAAGAATTTAGACAGTTTTTTAACTCTCAGTGATGCCGCAGTGTTTGTTTGACTTTGGGACCTGAAGCGGACGGAGTTTAGGAGTTTAGGACCCAGATTACCGTAAACGGTATAATATGGCCCAGCCCTAGTCAATAGTTCTTTTCGTCTTTTCTCATTACCCACAGCTACATCCACTTCTGTTGGGCCTAGGCTACTCACTAGGGCTGGGTATCATCACTGATTTCTATAATCCATTCGCAGGGTTCGTACGGGTGCTTGAAATCTGCCTTGCGTCTGTTTCAATATGTGACCCCGCCCCTCCCTCGGACAGTCGGGGATGAGTGCGCTAACATACCTGTAGGTTGCTGTTTTAATGCTTTTAATGTTTTTAATGATGGAAAACAACAATGGCGGAGTTTGCGTTCTCCAGTCGCATGATAGGTGAGTCCTAGTAAATAATTTTCCAGTACGTGTACGTTACACATGCTATTTTTAAAAAAAAATTATGATTATTACTTTGCTAGCTGTCAAACTCGCTGGAGAAATGATTGAAATGCACTGAGAGTGATGCAGTATGGGAGCGCTATTATGGAATATGCTGTAAACTTGGCTAACATTACTTAGCAGTAATATGAGTTAATTTACTCAAGTGAAAGCTTTAAACATTAGCCCGATACATAACTAGCTAACTTAAGGCTTTCTGATTAACCCTCTGGGGTCGACGGACCCAGAGTCTCCATTTCAACTTGGGTCGAACGTGCGGACTTCAAACTATATACCAGTTTTTAAATTGTGTTGATAGGTCACGTAAAACCGATGTTTTTTGGGGGGGGGGGGGTTCTGAATAAAACAGTGGTGTTTACTCCGGGAAGAAACGGTAAAAACTGCGTTTTTTATGGAGAGCGCTAGCAAACATGCTTTGCTTGTGAGTGAAAAAAGAAAAAAACACTCCTTGCCTATTGGTGGAAAAATGTACCATGTCGACCAATCAAAAAATGATATGGCAACATGTGGTATTTGGTTGTTTGGGAAGAGAGGGAAGAGAGAGAGCGATAAAGAGAGAGAGAGTTTTGATACGTGAGAGATTTGTGACGTTTATCGTGTTTGGAGTCTCAAGTTAGTGTGTTGTCTTGTGTAGTTAGTGTGTAGTGTAGTCGTTTTGTTTTGTGTGTCAGTTCTACTAGTGAATGTCACAGTTGCTGCAAAAAAGCCACCAAAGGCAGATTGCAGTGTAAACGCTGAGTGACACACCTGCTGTCAGACCTGCAGGTTTATCCCTGTGCTGTTCTCATCTGTTATAGTGGACACAAACTATTTTTTGGAGTTGCATAAATAATTTGTGTGCCTTCTTATTTGATGCAGCACAGCTGATTGTTCTGTAAATAGTTTTGAATGGTTATATAAAAAACGTCTGAGCCTTGGCTGCATTTTTAGGTAAATAGTACTATATAACTTTGTTGTTTGCAAAACTTGTTCATATTTTTTTAAAAATGTCCAATTTCTATTTGCATTTCAAGTTATGAAAATGATTCCTTAAACATGCTTGTGGTTTTTACAGTCAAAAATATCACTTTCTACTTGTATTTTATATTTTGTCTGAATTTAGATAAATTGTGCTGACACATTATGTCAAAATGAGATAATAACAGATTGGCAAGATAAACAGTTTTTAATGGTGAAATATAGAGGCCAAATCAAAAGTAGGCAAAAACGGCCAATTATACCCTGGACCCCAGAGGGTTAACGGCTAAAAGCAAAGTTGTCACCAAGTACTGTTTATATTTGTGTGTATTGCTGCAGCTTTTTTGCGTATTAATTTGGTGCCTTTGGGTGAAATAATGGTAATATGAGTGATCCATATGGTCACAAAGAATAGCCACTTGTTTCTGTGCTACCAAGGTTCCCCGGCTTTCATTCAAAATGTGTTTATCATCAGCACCTACACATTAAACTACTTAAACAGTCAGTGCTGTTCTCCATGCCTGTCTGACTTGATGTTATTAGCACAAACACTTTAAAGGTGATCATTTAGGACTTCAGGAATAATACAGACAGCAATGTAGTTAGCAATAAAACAGTTTTATTGGGAAATAACTTAAAAAACAAACAAACATCTGTCTCCTATTTTTTTGTCACACAGGAAAGAAGCATCAATATCTAGACTTATTTCTTTATTTTTCGTTTTTCTTTTTTCAACAGGAGAAGAATATCTCTAACAAGTTGATTTGTTCACATTTGCACATCTTAATTTTTAAGTGAAATGTGCATTTTGAGTTGATACACTAAGTATATAAGGTGACCGTTCCTTTTGCAGTATTTTTGTGTGGTGCGTTTTTCTATGTCCTAACAAAAGGGGAGCTAAGGTGTCTTTTCACATGGTCTTACTGAGGTGATGCAAATTGAAACATGCATTCTCTTTTTTTGGGGGGGCGGGGCGGTGCGGCGGGGGGGTACTGGAAAAGCTTAAAAACGGATCTTGAAAGTGCTTAAAAAGTGCTTGAATTTGACCCTGAAAAAAGCGTACGAACCCTGCATTCGATTCAATTTTGCCTGACAGCGGCCGACAGCGCTGTAAACATGGTAGACTGGTGGGTAATAAGCGAAAGAATAATGCAGAAAACAGAGATTTGAGATGGGAAACTGTTCTTGAAGTACACAGAGAGAGAGAGAGAGAGAGCTGTGCATGAAGTGTGATTTTTATCGTGGTGGAAGCAAAACAGCAAAAGTAAGAGAAGATTAACGACGACATTTATCAAATGTGAAGCGTAGTTTGGATGTTCTTTTGCTGCTGGTTCAGTGAAGTTTAGTTGGAGAGAGATAAAACCTGCAGCATCAGAATTTGGCGCAAAAAAGACATAAAAACAGTGTGGACCCGACGCATCAGAATTAGAGCTGTCGGCTTTCAGCCCCAATAGCGTCCGTGCATGGGCCGTCGGGTGAGAAAGCCGTAAAGAGAAAGCTGATTCTGATGCGTTGGGTCCGCGCTCTGTGTTTATGTCTTTGTGCAGAATCCTTTTACCTGCTCTCATTTACTTTTTGGTGGTTGTTGAAATTGTTTTGTGAGCTTTAAACCTGAGATTCTGGCAAAATACATTTATATTTAAAAGTCGAAACCCATCTGTTCTCCGATTGGATTGTTAAATTTGTGATAGACATGACATGGTCTCTGATCGGTCTCTGATCACAGGCTCTGCGAGACAAATAATAGGCACATGACTATGGGCTCAAATTGTGGTCATAAATATTTTGTACTTGTAAATCAAATGCGTATTTTTGAACTGAGTTTTGTAACCTTGTAAACCAAAATATGTGAAAATTTTATGTTTATGCATCTACAGATGAGTATTTGTGTGTGTAACAAAAAATAAATAAATAAATAAATAAATATTTACACGAGTTACACATTTTTTTGTTAAGGTCTGGTTACAGATACAAAGCAAAAAACTACGTGTAAAACTCTGCGGTCAGGTTCCCTGGTGGAGCCTGTTTAGAAAAATATTTAAAAAATTAAATATTACATACAACTCGTCTACAAAGGTTCCTGTTCTCACACACACACACACACACACACTAAACATTACATTATTACCTGGTACTTTCACACGTGGGGCCTTTGATTTTTGGAGGTTGCTCATCATCAGAGTCTGTAACTGTATAAGGCAGGGGTCTCAAACTCAATTTAGCTGGGGGCCGCTGGAGGCAGAGTCTGGGTGAGGCTGGGCCACATCAGGTTTTCCACAAGAAAGGCATGGTTAAAAAATTCCAATCTTCTCAAATCTCTTTATTTTTATTTTTTTAACACAAAATAAGATGAAAAATAAATAAACAAATTAAGAATTAATAAGAAAATAAATCAATCTGTAATACATAAATAAAATAATAATAAGATATTTTTAGTCAGTGAACTTATGTGTTTTTTTCAGTCTTCTATATCTGCTGTATTTAGATTATAATGTCTGTATTAACAGTTCTATAACCTTCTTCTGAACATGAATGGAACACTGTAGAAAATGAACTGTTCTTCTGAACATGGCTTCTCTTGCCTACTCCTTGCTGCTAGAGACCTGGCAGCGTTTCCTCTCGCATAGCCGAGCCAGATTTGGCCTGAGGGAGGAAGCAGTTGAGACCCTCAGTATGTCTTGAAGATGATCATCCGCAAGTCTGGACCTGTACTTGGACTTATTGAAGTTCAAAGTGGAGAAGAGCTTTTCGCACAAGTATGTGCTACCAAAAAGGCACATGGTCCGCTTGAACATTCGGGAAAGCCGAGGGAAACTAGGGCTCAATTCTCTCAAAAATTGTCCAAGCTTGTCTGCTTTTCCATTCATCTCCCTGAACTTCGCTTTGAGTTCAGAGTTGCACTGCAGCTCAATGAGCTCCATTTGAAGCACAGAAGGGGCATCTTGCACATCAAAGGAGAAGGGGTCCACAAAAATTTGAAAGGTGGCTCTGTGTGTCTTGAAGTCAGCAAATCTGTGATCAAATTCCTCCTGTAGCCTCAAAATGACATCAACATACTTGTCACCACTGAATGGTGTGCCTGCATCCACGAGTGCCTTGCATGCTGGGAAATGGCAAAGGTTTGTCTGAGAGAGCTGGGCTTTCCATAGCGCAAGTTTTGTGGAGAATGCTCTCACGT